>JAMPIV010009575.1:0-10625 GCA_024509875.1 Oreohelix idahoensis
CTCTGGGGCTATGTGGTCCCTCTACAACGCAACTAAAACAAGTGAAAATTCACCTGCTGTATACTCTGGCTGCCTATGAAAATGTCGAGATACTCTTGTTTCACCTGTCACTGGTTTTTCCGACTGGCTTATGGAGCGACGCAACGAAGAAACGGGAAATGTCACACTCCTCCATCGGCTCTTGTTCTGTCGGTGCCTTCGACAGTTGGTTCCTTGTCCGATACATTGAATTAAACCTCGTTTTGGACATTTTCTTCTGAAATCGCTGTCTGGATCCGCCTCATTTATTGTATTGGGATCCTTCAAACGAATCAATGGAGTTTTTGTACCTACTGCCCAACAGTACCTCCAATAAAATTCCTACCCAAGATGTTTCTCAGTCCGGGATGCTGTCAATCCATTAAGGAATGCCTCTTCGCCAAATTTAATAATTTTTACTCTGCATAGATTGAATAGGGCTTCGTTACGTTGTTGTTGATGCTGCGAAGCAATGACCATGCATGTTTTCCGTTAATTGTAAATGTCACTATAGCGTTTCGTTAGCTCTTTTCTTCAATGAGACTCATATGTCTCACATTGGATATGTATTATCACGTCACCTTAAGAAATCCGTAACAAGAGCGTCAGACGAGAAAATATAGTATCTTCTTCCGTTCCATATCTGTGCTGCATTTATCATAGTGGCAAATCTGTCTGCATCCTTCATTCCATTTTCTAAATTCTTTCGAGTCTCCTTTAAATGGGGTTATCACTGATCTAATCTGATTATATTTTGCATTATAAGTCAACATTATAATAGCGTTTCAGTAATACTCTTAGAGAGCGGCCATTGTTGGTTCTTGCTCCACAGTGGTGGTGGAACAAAATATGGAATGTTGTTGTTCTTGCTGTTGTTGTTGGTATTCCATCGCTCCTTGTGATGTAGCCATGTCACTTTAAGAAGGGTTGGTCCCACGGCGCCAATTAGTAATATGTGACGGTGCCAATTAAAAGATATGTCGCAGTGTTGGTTTATGAAGTGAGGAACTGGTCACGACATCAATTAGTAATATGTGGTGTGACAGTGCCGAGAGCTGGTTACGGCCCAATTAGTAATAATTCACCCACCGTGGTGGTGAAATCCTTACCCTGACTTAGGATTTGCGCACCAATTAGTAATATATGTCACAGTGCATGTATTAATCTCATGTGACTGTGTGCCCTGTATATGAATATTGGCACTAGTTTTGTTAATCAACGAACTAGTGTGACTGGGCAGACCCTAGTCGTTCGATTATTTCTATTTGTCAATTTATTCTATGACAATCTTCCAAGTAAGAATATATCTGTAATACTGGCCATCAGTCCACCCCGCCAGAGCTGACTATTCCTGGATGAATATATCTCAAGCTTCCAACGCTACATCGTTTCCATTCCTCCTTGTGATTGTTACTTAGTGACAACTTCGTATAGTTGTCTGATGTTTCTTTTATATCCAGTAACTTGTTTACTCTAGCACTCAACAACCTTTTAGAGACTTAACCCAACTCTGAAGAAAGCGTGTCCATCAAAAACACTCCAGAAATTCATCATAACAGAGGCATGTTACGACATGTTCCAGGTACAAACATTATATTAAAATCTGTCTCTTATTATATATATTTATATTTATCTGGGCACATTCATCAATACCTATATATCATATTATATATTCTATAGCTCTGTACCTGAAGATCATTATCAGATATGTATGGTTTTATACCTATTTTCTTCCCTTGAGGCTATTCTATTTATTCTGGCTTCTCCCAAGCCTTTCATCAACTCTTTCCTGAGTTGTTGTCTCTCCTGTACTAATTCCTGTCAGATTTTGACTCATTTTAATCAAAATACCATCATCTTAAAATTCATATATGCCAATTAGCACATTGGGTACACCTGTTGCAGTATCCTCATACTTATACCTGCTAGAGAGCGCATGTTTCATCCTGTAAATACAATCACCCTTCAATTTCTTACTCATCTTACTTGTAACAGCCAAAATTACAAAGTTCATTACACAATAGCCCAGCACGGCTAATTAAATCCATATTCTTCTGTAAATCTTCTCAGATGCTTACTTAGTCTCATTTTATCCACCTCATAGTCAATTTTGTAGCTTCAGCTTCATTTCTCATTATCCTGCGCTAACTTAGTTGTAAGCGTCGTTAACCATGTAATACTCTATTTCAGCTTCTGAAATCATTCTATTCAATGTCTATCAAAAGTTATGAGTCAAAGGACCTACTTACTTTGGTTTCACAGAATCCTCACAACACTCATATTTCTTACTATCACCCCTTATCACTAAGCCTATACTTTAAACACAGCTTTGTCTTTCATATGTGAATAGATTCTACTACTCTAACTAGGTCTATAGGATTCTTCAGAAGTATTCATTCTGTTTCCCACAGAAATTGAACTTGAGCCTGGCAGAAAACACATTCCTGCCACTCTACGTCCTTAACCAGGACTGCTCCTCCGAAAAATGCGACCGCTCACCAGCGTGTCCAAGTGTGTTCTCCTCTATAAAATCATTATCAGCTGATCTGTCCTTGTTTACTGTAAATTAATTGGTTCCTCCTATTCTCCACTCAGCTGGAATATGTTCACGCTTATCCGCCGTGTAAACACTTCAGTGAAGTGTCATCCGTCGTCCTGGTAAACTTTTCACGTGCATATTTTTTCTCTCAACTCACTTAATCATATAAGGGAGGTAATTAACCGTTGTCTCCCTTTGCATAATTTGACTTAACCTTATATTGTCTTCTCTAAAGCTTGCTATACAATTCTTATATGTACATTTTCTAAACCATAATTACCAACTCACCAAATCTACTTAAGTGTAATTAAGCACTTTACTCCCCTGACCTTAATATTCAGAGTCTCCTCCCTTTGATCAAAGTATTATTTCACTCATTTTATCTCCCTTTTAGCAAGACAAAAATCTTTATTCAAATCCATTCTTATTTCTTAAACCATTTTTTTTATACTTCCCCCCTTAACTAAAACCAAATCACCGCTTATAATTCCTGCTTGAGCATTTATAATGCTCCTAGCAAAGACAACTGTGACACCTGTATCTCTGAGTCGTCGTATGACTGTCAATTGAGAGACTTGCCCACGTCTACCCTTTATTGCTCTTGCTGTTTGACTTGCCGGGAGAGAACGATTCCTTAGGAGACTCAGCACAATATGATGATCTTGCGCAGGGGTAGTAACTCGTGGTTGGCTACTCCGAAGTCTATGCCGGGCACTGCCAGTGGTTCCGTAACGTTCATTGAGACGTACAATAGTGCTGTGGTGGCAATTCATCCTTCTGGCAATGGAACGCAAGCTCATTCCGGTCTTCAACATACCAATGGCTCGTTGGCGGTCGTTTTCAGATAGTCGTGGCATTTCAAGCACATGTACTGGGTGTTTTGTCTCAACGGCACTTTTTATACCGAGTATACTGCTACAACGCGTATACATTTTCAGGGTCATAGCTGTTGGGAATCGTGTTGCACGTGTAACTGTCATTGTTTTCATGTAGTCTGTACACAAACCCGTGGGTTGAATCATGCACTTTTTATTCTAGCAGCCATTCGCTCCCTACCTCATGACAAACACGGGGAAAATCCATTCCCGCACTATTTTCCAGCTTCCCGGCATCAATATATATAATAGTGGTGCGTTTTTAATGTGCTTCAGTATATATTACAATGGTAGAAATTCACTTGCACTTGCTAGTTTTGACACCTTCGCCCAGATTTTGAATCAGAGGAAAAATTCACACTTTTACCGCTCGCAGACTCTGGCAACGAGCGAAACCCGACCTTTGATCTGGCAATTCTCACCTTATCTACTCACGCACGGAGCAAACGGAGGTAGGGAGAGATAACCGGATTATCTGCCCTTGGTTTCAGATTATTTTCCCTGACCAATTTCTAACAAAATTACGTCCTATAGACTAAACGCTCTAGATTTCTCTTCATAAGCTTATCTCCCCCTGTGCCAAAAGTACAACTTTTTGAAATAGTCGCCCCTTGGTTCTCTACAAATCCACCATCCTGTCCCCTCTCTATGCGTTCCGTTTACCTGTCTGATTGCAAACGTTCCTAGTGCCTATTAGACCGTAGAGAAAGACAAAAAATATATGCGTGGCTAAATTAAGAGAGAGACAGATATCTTAGTGTAGGAGGATTTTACGTTAACACCGTGCATGGCTCATAAGGAAGCCGGTGAAAGACAGGTGGAAGAAAAATGTAGATGTATGAAATCTATTTTCATAATATCCTCTGCCACAATGATGATGATAATGGATAATATTGATGATGATGATGATGATGGGCAATACTGACGATAAGGTGAAGAGAGGAAAGTTGATGCTGACGCATTTTTCAGATCGTAGAATCGCGATCATCAAATAATCCATTAATTGTATTTGCATTTTAATGGTGTACTCAGTGTCATCAAACTAGAAATATCTGTGCCACTATACTGCAATTAGCAGTGCTCAGAATGGCAAAGACAGCTGTACATTGATTTTGTTGATTTTGAAAAGGCTTTTGACAGCATACATAGGGACAGTTTATGGAAAATACTGAGGGCTTATGGAATTCCAAGCTGCATAGTGTCAATCATAAAAAGCCTCTATGCCAACTTTACGTGTACTGTTGGGCAGAGCAACCTAACCTTTGAGGTGAAGACAGGAGTACGACAGGGATGCCCCTTATCAACCACTCTATTTTTAACAGTCATAGACTGGGTGATGCGACAGACAACAGAGGGCAGTCCAAGAGGAATAAGATGGACTACATTTTCTACATTAGAAGATCTAGAATATGCAGATGACAGTGCACTACTAGCACATTCACATCAACACATCCAGGAAAAAACGGACAGACTTAATAAGTTTAGCCAGCAGGTGGGCTTGAACATCAATTTAAGGAAGTAAGAGGTCATGACGCTCAATGTGAGCAACCCTGAGCCCATATCAGTAAGGAATCAGCAACTGGTACAGACAGACACCTTCACATATCTAGGATGCATAGTAACACCAGACGGCGGGGCAGGCAAAGACATCAACATCAGAATGAATAAGGCAAGAACAGCCTTTTTTAGTCTAAACAACATCTGGAAGTCCTCTCAATACAGCACAAGCACAAAATTAAGATTATATCAGAGTTGTGTGCTTTCTGTGCTTCTCTATGGTGCAGAATGCTGGAGGGTTACAGAGAAGGAAATGTCGAAATTGTCCTCTTTTCACACAACATGCCTAAGAAAAATTCACCGAATCTTTTGGCCGAATACCATCACTAACAAAGATCTGCTTACTCAGAGCAAGCAAGAGGACATGCACACCCTCATAGCTGGCAGACGCTGGAGCTGGGTTGGCCATGTCCTCAGAAGAGACCCCGATGCCATCACAAGAACAGTTATGCTTTGGACCCCTGAAGGAAAACGAAAGAGAGGCCGACCAAAAACAACCTGGCGGAGCACTGAGGAGGCTGAGATGCTAAAAATGAACCAGAGTTGGGGCACTGTACGAAGGATGGCCACCGACCGAGCAAAGTAGAATCAATTTGTTGTTGCCCTACAAGACGCCACTAGGCGTGATGGCCACTGACTGCTTTGACGGTCGGCGGCTAAGGATCAAAGACGAAGAAGATACTGCAATTGTCTGTTTCATTAGAGTGATATAGCACGCGTCATCATACTGACATCATCTGTTTCGTTATACTGAAGTAGTCCGCGTCATCATACTGACATTGTCTATGTCATTATACTGACCTAGTCTGTGCCATTATTCTGGTATATTCAGCGCCACTATACTATGCATCATTACGCTGACTTAATCTGAGTCATTATTTTGGTATATTCAGTACCACTACAGTATGTATCATTATAATGACTTAGTCTGCGTCATTATTCTATTATATTCACCGTCAGTACGCTATGTATCATTATAGTGGCATCGTTTGTGTCGTAATAATGAAGTCTGCGTCATTATACTATCATGTTATGCTGATGTCGTCAGTTATTATAGTGGCATCATCTGGGTCATGATGACTGTCTGTACCTTCAAATAGTCACAGGTTGTGTCCACAACACAAACATGACATGCCTTTCTATTTGCTTATGTTTGTCCTCTTGTTCCATCAAAATATCAAGTTTCGTCCTTGCGTGAAGTGTATTGAAAATCAAAGACAGATTTGAACTGGAAGGAACAGGCACATATAACCCTCTTGGTCTACCGTACATGCAATAGAACAAGAAACGGAGGAACAGAAACAGAAGACAGAGAGGGTTTTCATACACAGACGAGCGTGTTGGTGCGGTGACTTGAGAAAGAGGACGTTTATGTCATCATTGTGCTGTTCGTTCTTTATGGATCATAAACCACCCCTGCAGCTTATCCCGAAACCTGCTCACAAGCATTCACGTGTTCTTGCAGTTATGGTTTCTTAAGCAATGTATTTTATGTGATGTGTCTGCCATCGCCATGCACAACCGTATATAATTCATCACTTGTGCATGCCTGAGAGAGGTTGTTATATTACTCAGGTTTCGGGATAAGCTGCAGGGGTGGTTTATGATCCATAAAGAACGAACAGCACAATGATGACATAAACGTCCTCTTTCTCAAGTCACCGCACCAACACGCTCGTCTGTGTATGAAAACCCTCTCTGTCTTCTGTTTCTGTTCCTCCGTTTCTTGTTCTATTGCATGTACGGTAGACCAAGAGGGTTATATGTGCCTGTTCCTTCCAGTTCAAATCTGTCTTTGATTTTCAATACACTTCACGCAAGGACGAAACTTGATATTTTGATGGAACAAGAGGACAAACATAAGCAAATAGAAAGGCATGTCATGTTTGTGTTGTGGACACAACCTGTGACTATTTGAAGGTACAGACAGTCATCATGACCCAGATGATGCCACTATAATAACTGACGACATCAGCATAACATGATAGTATAATGACGCAGACTTCATTATTACGACACAAACGATGCCACTATAATGATACATAGCGTACTGACGGTGAATATAATAGAATAATGACGCAGACTAAGTCATTATAATGATACATACTGTAGTGGTACTGAATATACCAAAATAATGACTCAGATTAAGTCAGCGTAATGATGCATAGTATAGTGGCGCTGAATATACCAGAATAATGGCACAGACTAGGTCAGTATAATGACATAGACAATGTCAGTATGATGACGCGGACTACTTCAGTATAACGAAACAGATGATGTCAGTATGATGACGCGTGCTATATCACTCTAATGAAACAGACAATTGCAGTATCTTCTTCGTCTTTGATCCTTAGCCGCCGACCGTCAAAGCAGTCAGTGGCCATCACGCCTAGTGGCGTCTTGTAGGGCAACAACAAATTGATTCTACTTTGCTCGGTCGGTGGCCATCCTTCGTACAGTGCCCCAACTCTGGTTCATTTTTAGCATCTCAGCCTCCTCAGTGCTCCGCCAGGTTGTTTTTGGTCGGCCTCTCTTTCGTTTTCCTTCAGGGGTCCAAAGCATAACTGTTCTTGTGATGGAGCGTCTGCCAGCTATGATGGTGTGCATGTCCTCTTGCTTGCTCTGAGTAAGCAGATCTTTGTTAGTGATGGTATTCGGCCAAAAGATTCGGTGAATTTTTCTTAGGCATGTTGTGTGAAAAGAGGACAATTTCGACATTTCCTTCTCTGTAACTCTCCAGCATTCTGCACCATCGAGAAGCACAGAAAGCACACAGCTCTGATATAATCTTAATTTTGTGCTTGTGCTGTATTGAGAGGACTTCCAGATGTTGTTTAGACTAAAAAAGGCTGTTCTTGCCTTATTCATTCTGATGTTGATGTCTTTGCCTGCCCCGCCGTCTGGTGTTACTATGCATCCTAGATATGTGAAGGTGTCTGTCTGTACCAGTTGCTGATTCCTTACTGATATGGGCTCAGGGTTGCTCACATTGAGCGTCATGACCTCTTACTTCCTTAAATTGATGTTCAAGCCCACCTGCTGGCTAAACTTATTAAGTCTGTCCGTTTTTTTTCCTGGATGTGTTGATGTGAATGTGCTAGTAGTGCACTGTCATCTGCATATTCTAGATCTTCTAATGTAGAAAATGTAGTCCATCTTATTCCTCTTGGACTGCCCTCTGTTGTCTGTCGCATCACCCAGTCTATGACTGTTAAAAATAGAGTGGTTGATAAGGGGCATCCCTGTCGTACTCCTGTCTTCACCTCAAAGGTTAGGTTGCTCTGCCCAACAGTACACGTAAAGTTGGCATAGAGGCTTTTTATGATTGACACTATGCAGCTTGGAATTCCATAAGCCCTCAGTATTTTCCATAAACTGTCCCTATGTATGCTGTCAAAAGCCTTTTCAAAATCAACAAAATCAATGTACAGCTGTCTTTGCCATTCTGAGCTCTGCTAATTGCAGTATAGTGGCACAGATATTTCTATGTTTGATGACACATGAGTACACCATTAAAATGCAAATACAATTAATGGATTATTTGATGATCGCGATTCTACGATCTGAAAAATGCGTCAGCATCAACTTTCCTCTCTTCACCTTATCGTCAGTATTGCCCATCATCATGATCATCATCATTGTGGAAGAGGATATTATGAAAATAGATTTCATACATCTACCTTTTTCTTCCACCTGGCTTCAGCGGCTTCCTTATGAGCCACGCATGGTTTGTTAACGCAAAACCCTCCTACACTAAGATATCTGTCTCTCTCTCTTAATTTAGCCACGCATATATTTTTTGTCTTTCTCTACGGTCTAAATAGGCACTAGGAACGTTTTGCAATCAGACAGGTAAACGGAACGCATAGAGAGGGGACAGGATGGTGGATTTGTAGAGAACCAAGGGGCGACTATTTTCAAAAAGTTGTACTTTTGGCACAGGGGGAGATAAGCTTATGAAAGAGAAATCTAGAGCGTTTTAGTCTATAGGACGTAATTTTGTTAGAAATTGGTCAGGGAAAAATAATCTGAAACCAAGGGCAGATATATCCGGTTATCTCTCCCTACCTCCGTTTGCTCGTGCGTGAGTAGATAAGGTGCGAGAATTGCCAGATCAAAGGTCGGGTTTCGCTCGTTGCCAGAGTCTGCGAGCGGTAAAAAAGTGTGAATTTTTCCTCTGATTCAAAATCTGGGCGAAGGTGTCAAAACTAGCAAGTGCAAGTGAAATTTCTACCATTGTAATATATACTGACGCACATTAAAAAAACGCACCACTATTATATATATTGATGCCGGGAAGCGTTGGAAAAATAGTGTGGGAATGGATTTTTTTCCCCGTTGTTTGTCATGAGGTAGGGAGCGAATGGCTGCTAGAATAAAAAGTGCATGATTCAACCCACGGGTTTTGTTGTACAGACTACACGAAAACAATGACAGTTACACGTGCAACACGATTCCCAACAGCTATGACCCTGAAAATGTGTACGCGTTGTGGCAGTATACTCGGTATAAAAAGTGCCGTTGAGACAAAACACCCAGTACATGTGCTTGAAATGCCACGACTATCTGAAAACGACCGCCAACGAGCCATTGGTATGTTGGAGACCGGAATGAGCTCGCGTCCCATTGCCAGAAGGATGAATTGCCACGCCAGCACTATTGTACGTCGCAATGAAGGGTACGGAACCACTGGCAGTGCCCGGCATAGACTTCGGAGAGGGCCACCGCGAGGTACTACCGCTGCGAAAGAGCGTGATATTGTGCTGAGTCACCTAAAGGAATCGTTTCTCATCCCGGCAAGTCAAACAGCAAGAGCAATAAAGGGTAACTTGGGCAAGTCTCTCGAATGACAGTCATACGACGACTCAGAGATACAGGTGTCACGGTTGACTTTGCTAGGAGCATTATAAAATGCATCAAGCAGGAATTATAAGCGGTTGATTTGGTTTTAGTTAAGGGGGATAAGTATAAAAAAAAATGGTTTAAGAAATAAGGAATGGATTTGAAATAAAGATTTTTGTCTTGCTAAAAGGGAGATAAAAATGAGTGAAATAAAACTTTTGATCAAAGGGAGGAAGACTCTGATATATTAAGGTCAGGGGAGTAAAGTGCTTTAAATTACACTTAAGTAGATTTGGTGAGTTTGGTAATTATGGTTTAGAAAATGAACATATAAGAATTGTATAGCAAGCTTTAGAGAAGACAATATAAGGTTAAGTCCCAAATTATGCAAAGGGAGACAACGGTTAAATTACCTCCCTTATATGATTTAAGATTGAGTTGAGTAAAAAAAAAATATGCCACGTGAAAAGTTTACCAGGACGACGGATGGAAACACTTCACTGAAGTGTTTACACGGCGGATAAGCGTGAAACATATTCCAGCTGAAGTGGAGAATAGGAGGAACAATTAATTTACAGTAAACAAGGGACATGATCAGGTCTGGATAATGAATTTTTATAGAGGAGCAACACACACTTGGACACGCTGGGGTGAGCGGTTGTTCGCATTTTTCGGAATAGGAGCAGTCCTGGTTAAGGACGTAGAGTGGCAGGAATGTGTTTTCTGCCAGGCTCAAGTTCAATTTCTGTGGGGAAAACAGAAATGAATACTTCAGAAGAATCCTATAGACCTAG
>JAMPIV010009576.1:0-102059 GCA_024509875.1 Oreohelix idahoensis
TGGTGTGATTTGGCTTCGTCCCGATAGGGACTGTGTTTTCTATGTCGGCTTGTCGCTGGGGAAAAAGTGATCTCAGTATTTGTGGGGAAGGTGATAGTCGTCTAGACCTATCGTGTATGCTTTAACCCAGTGTTTATTCGTATTGCCAAGGAATGGCAGTTTCATATTTCCTATACCAAGGTAATCAAAGATACTCTTATGAACTCTCGATCGAAGCCACCATTTTCGATAGTTACGATTTGAATGTCTAAGAGAATATATTTGACTCGATGAAAACGACTTCGATTCCTAGCAGCACTATATCCTGTAGATTGCAGTCAATTGTTCATGATCAAATCTACAGAGCAATGAAATGTTTTATGAATGACTAACTTTAGGACAGATTCATTATCTGTATCCAAACGTGAGTGACAGCTCACGAGTGAAGCCATCTTGGAACCAAAACATGTAGTGACTTTCAAGAAGAGAAAAGGGATGCCCGTATTATCGCTTGTTTAGTCCAGAGATCACTGCTACACATGAGAACCCGTTATTAGCGGTTCAATATTATTATATGGAAAAATATGTGCTGAACATCATGTTGAAGAATCGTCGCTAGACGAGATTAGGTTTAGAAGCCATCTGAAATATTGTTTATAAGCTGACGTGCTCAGTCAGTGAAGTCAGATGATATATATGTATGGGCGATACTGAGGGCTTGGCTACTGACAGTCCTGGATACTATTATTCCACATGAGTGCCCATGTAACATAACATTGCAAGACCAGTTATCCACTGTACCATGATGTATTATGCCAACCTGTGATTTGTCACTATCTGTGCTGTCGAGTGTGTACGTCCAATTAAACTTTAGAAAAGGTACACAGTCGTTGGTGTCGATGACTTCCAGTCATACATGAGTGTGAGAAAAGAACATTTGTCAACACCACGAACCCTTATTAACATTCGCACATTATACACTCAATCCATGTCTACACACCACTGCGTGCAGGCATCACGCCGGCCGCCTTAACCTTTCCAGAGTTGCTATAGTACCCAATTCATGAGGCTGGGTCGACCCCGGAACCGTTTGCGGCCTACTAAATCCCACCTCAACTGGGGATCGAACCACGGACCGCCGAGCTAGGAAGCCAGTACACTAAGCACTGCGCTACCGCGGCTCCCAAAAATACAAGTCTCCTGTCGTCTGTGAATATTTGTTAGATTCGCTGGGTTTGTTTTTTAAGACATAAATTATAATTTTTCTTTATCGAGGAATCACTGATGTGGTGAAATTAAGTATAAATCACTTGTTTGATTTTATCTGCTCCTTCTTGTTGCTCTTTGTGGGTAGCAGAAAAAAATTGATTTCGTGACATCTGATTAATAATAGTGACTTCCTCGTGCCAAACATCAGCTTTGTAGAGCGTCTTCCAGAAAGGATGTCTTGCAGAAACTATATGCCAGGAATAAAAAAAACATACAAATAAATTTATACTGTATATACACACACCGTGTATTTCCCGGGAGTCTCTGTTGAGACATGGAACAGAACTATTGCGCCCTCTGGCATACTTACAATGCGACTATCATGTGGTTCTGCATGGGGATGGTAACTTAATCACGTAAAACAAATTGTCACCGAAACTACTGCTGCAAGAATATGTAGCTGCTTGGTGCAGGCTTCCTTCAATTTACTTAGCTGTATTGGTGCCTTTGCGGTGCGTAAAGAGCGCAAACGAAATTGATGAAGTGATATATATATATATATATATATATATATATATATATATATATATATATATATATATATATATATATATATATATATATATATATATATATATATATATATATATATATATATATATATACACATATATATATATATATATATATATATACATATATATATATATATATATATATATATATATATATATATATATATATATATATATATATATATACACACACACACACCGTGAGGCTAAGAAACCCATGACCTTTAAATATCTTTAAAACTCGACCGAAAATGACCCGATTATTATGAAATTTGGTACAAATGGTGAGAAAATGTTTACCTACATTTTGCGTATTTCAGTTGGTGCTCAAAAAGTCCGCCGCCAGCTGCAACACATGCTCGAAGTCGGGTGCGCTACTTTCTCACTGACGCGTCAATTGTGCGCTGTTCTAGCTCATCTCATGCCTGCTTTATCCGCTCTCTTAGCTCATCCACGTTGCCAATTTTCTTTCGGTAGACATTCTCTTGCAAAACGCCCCAAATCCCATAGTCCACGGGGTTAAGATCTGGACTATTTGGTGGCCAAAAATTCGGTTCGATGAATTCAGGTGTCTCCTGAGTGAGCAGCGCAACTGTATCCCTAGCACGATGAGCAGGCGCGCCGTCTTGCTGGAAGATGAAGAATTCTGACATTTCCCTCATGTCAGGAAGAAGGCACTTCATCAACAGTTCGTTGCGGTAGTAATCGCCATCTATCTTGATACCAGGTTGAACAAAATGAATTCCAGTGCGGCCCAGTGATGAAACACCATCATAAACATTACTGATTTGCTGAAATTGGTTTTGCTCGCAGCAACCGATTAGCAGATATGTTTCTTTTTCTGGTGACAACCGGTGCATACACCCGATCGTTCTGACTATTGGTAGGCCGAGCAACAGTAAAAAGTTTTTCATCCGTGAAAAATATGAAACTCACTTTATGCTCTGGGAAGCGACGCAAAAGATGTTGGCACCGGGAAAGTCGTGACTCATTGTTGCGTTCAGTGAACTCTGTCGCCCGATGATTTTTTCAAACATGTTAACTCAAGTTCCCCCCATCAAGGCCAGCTCCTTGACGTGGAGATGGGGCTGAAGTACAGCCATCAGCGGCTGAAAAACCAAGACTGGCCAGGCCCTCCTAGACTCGAGCAAGACCACAGTCTGCCCTAGCAAGTCAAGGTGCTGAAGACGGAGGCAACCAGCCAAGAGGCGCACCACAGCAATCAGGATGCCACGCACATGCGCTATGGGAAGTATGCCTATATCTGCAAAACGTTATGGCACTCGCCCTGTGACGGACACCCAGGCAGGCGCAGTGCTGGGCCCTCTGCCTCGGAAGGGCCCAACCCCTACTACTGGGGGTCCTTCTCAATTGCCCCGTGGAGCCAGGAGGCATGAGAATAGAGCTACTGGCCAAGCAAAGAAAAGACCATTTAAAATAATGCACTGGAATGCTGAAGGCGTCAATAGTAAAAAAGACGGCTACAGCAAAAAATTAGAGCTCGAAAATATCTTGAATGAAGAGCAAGTAAATGTATGTTGCTTGCAAGAAACCCACCTCAACAAAGACATAGCCTTCAAAATCAGAGGCTACCAGTGCTACCGATCTGACCGAATAGACAGGCGAAAAGGTGGAATACTGACACTCGTGAGGAATAACATCAGTGCATGTCAGCTTGAAACATATATGAAGGGGGCGGAATACCAGATGCTTCATCTCAGGACAGAATGTTCAGAATTCCACCTGCTCAACTACTACTGTCCGAGTGACCGCCCACTGGCACTAGATACAATCCCAGCAAAAGAAAGACTGATTGTATGCGGAGACTTCAACAGCCACTCACAGAGCTGGGGCTATGATCACATGGACAGGAGAGGTGAGGAGCTTGAAAACTGGCAGGATGACAATGGGCTTATCCTGATTAACCAGCCAATCGACCCGCCAACCTTCTACTCGAGATCATGGCACACCACCTCTACACCAGACCTGGCATTCCACTCACCCAGCTTGGAGTGGAACACCACACGCATTGTAGGGAAACAACTTGGAGGCAGCGACCACCGGCCAGTCTTCCTAATTGTGGAAAATGAACTTGTCAAGGAGAGCAGCACTCTCTCTAGGTGGAACTACAAGAAGGCAGACTGGACAATGTACCAGCATTGTACCAGTATACTGGCTAGAAATCTGACTGTAGACAAAGACATCAATAAGCTAGTTGATGAATTCAGCAGATGCATATTACAGGCTGCTCGTGAAACAATACCTAGAGGGGCTCGTAAGCACTACAAACCATATTGGAATAGTGAACTAGAGCAGCTGCACAACGACGTGGAAACATCTCGAAAGCAGGCAGAGACCAGTCCATGCCAAGAACACCACAATAACTACCAGCAAGCTAAGGCCAAATTTCAAAGGGCCGAGTTGCAGGCCAGGCGAAGAAGCTGGAAGGAGAAAACAGAGTCCTTGAACTTCGAAAGAGATACGAGGAAACTGTGGAAGCTGGTAAAGCAACTTAACGATGAAGGTACAGAGAGAAACTCAAGGATTGCTCTGTACAAAGATGGAAACATCCTCATGGGAAAACAGGCAGCTGATCACTTTGCAGACTCCTTTGCTAAAGACAACAACATCGAAGTTAGCCCAGAGAAGCAACAGGAGACTCGTGAGAAACAACACGCAGGACGAGATGGAACCATACCTGAAGTTATGGAGGCACCAATCACATTCAGAGAACTGGAGCTTGCAATATCCAAATTGAAAAATGAGAAAGTCGCCAGGAGTTGATGGAGTGTCCAATGAAATGATTAAGAACTTGGGAACTGCAGCAAAAACAAAGCTGCTGCAGATCTTCAATATCTGTTGGAACTCAGGCAGAGTTCCACAGACCTGGAGGGAAGCAATCATGATACCACTCCTAAAACCAGGAAAAGACAGTTCCACTGCCTCCAGCTACAGACCAATCAGCCTTACAAGCTGCCTCTGCAAAACAATGGAACGTATCATCAACCTCAGGCTACAGTGGTACCTTGAAAGTGAAAACCTTCTTGTACCACAGCAGGCGGGCTTTAGGCAGTGTTATTCCACCGAAGATCAGGCAACTTACCTTTCCCAAGAGATTGAGGATGCGTTCCAAGATAAGAAACTGGTACTAGCAGCATGGATAGATCTAAGGAAAGCATTTGACAAGGTTTGGAAAGAAGGGCTTCTGAAGAAACTGAGAAATTGTAGAGTGAATGGTAAGATGTACAAATGGGTGAAAGCATACTTGCATAACAGAAGAGCCCGAGTACAACTAGATGGCCTCAAGAGTAAGAAAATTCTACTGCGTCATGGCGTCCCTCAGGGAGGGGTTCTGTCCCCCACACTTTTCCTAGTCTACATCAACGACCTGGTTGCTGAACTACCACATGGAATGAAAGTGGCAATGTACGCTGATGACCTGGTAATATGGTGCACAGATGAGCATGCAACAGTGGCCACCAAACTGCTACAAAGAGCTATAGATGCCTTAACCTCATGGGCAAATAGATGGTGTGTCAGCATCAACACAGACAAGTGCGCACTACGCTCTTCACCCTCTCTCCCAAACAAAAAGCTGGTGTCATCAAGATAAACGAAGAGCTCCTGAGAGAAGATAAACAACCCACCTATCTCGGAGTTACATTCGATGATAGGCTGACATGGAAGCAGCACATCAACAAGGCAGCAACAAAGGCCAGGAGGAAGCTAGCCATCCTGAGAAAACTAAGTGGAACCACATGGGGAGCCAGCAGGAAAATACTTAGTAAAGTTTACCAGCAGGGCATACGACCACACCTGGAATATGGGTCAGCTGCGTGGTGTCCAGCATCAAACACCACATTACAAGAGCTAGATAAGGTGCAAAACCAGGCGCTTAGGGTCATCACGGGGGCAATGAAATCAACGCCTATAGTGGAGATGGAGAAAATGGGGAGGATACAAGCACTGAGAGAACGCAGAGACACGAAAGTGCTAACACAGGCAGAAAAGTTCCTCTGTATGCCGAGCCATCCAATGAAAGACAGATTCCAAAACCTAGCAATGGGGCGACTGAAAAGAAGCAGCTTTATCCACCAGGCCAAACGATCTCGTAGACAAACCTCAGACCTGCCTGAAGTTAACAGCCCTCTAAAGTCTGTGCCAGAACAAACCCCTTGGAGAGAGGAGCATGGACTACTAGTACACATCCACACAAAAGTGAAAGGAATATTCGACCGGGATGAACAGAACAGCGTGCAACGTAGGACAGTCACTCTCAGTTTCCTGGATGATGAATACCCACAGGACCTCTGGGTCCGAGTATACACGGATGGGTCAGCACAGAATGCAGTAAAGAATGGAGGAGCAGGAGTGTACATAGAATACCCAAACAACACTAGGGATACGGTCAGAGTACCAACGGGGAAATTCTGTAACAACTATGATGCAGAAGTCCAGGCAATCAAGGTGGCAACTGAGAAACTACTGAACACCAATCTCGGTCCACAGCCTGTAGTATTCCTGACAGATGCAAGATCAGCACTCCAAGCACTTCAGTCCAGAAAATTGCCAGTTATACAGGCCCTACTTTCTGAACTGTGCAACCAGCGCAGGGTCGCCATGCAGTGGATACCGTCTCATTGTGGAATACCAGGAAACGAGAGAGCAGACGGACTGGCTAAAGAAGGTGCTGCAGACGAACAACCGGATGTACCAGTTACGTACCATCAGAAGAAAA
This sequence comes from Oreohelix idahoensis, assembly GCA_024509875.1. NCBI lineage: Eukaryota > Metazoa > Mollusca > Gastropoda > Stylommatophora > Oreohelicidae > Oreohelix > Oreohelix idahoensis. The sequence continues at coordinate 6,502 of JAMPIV010009576.1, forward strand.
AGATGATCAAATCTATCAGAAAGCCACCAACATCAACGCAGGATGACTACCAAGCTATGAACAGATCAGAACAAATAGTCATTCTGCGCCTCAGAACAGGACACAACCGCCTCCGCAGCCACATGTCTACAAAATTCAAGATTGGCCATTCAGCCATGTGTACATGTGGACAGGCACCCCAGACAGCGGAGCACGTACTGCAAGATTGCCCCGAATATGATATATTGAGGCAAACCCACTGGCCCAGAGAAACAACACTGGAAGCAAAACTATATGGACCTCTGTATGAACTACAAAAGACAGTTAAGTTTATACAAGAAACAACATTGCAGATATAGACAATATATTTCAAGCGAACGAAAGAAGAAGAAACTCAAGTTCCTTTTTGATGATTCTGCCCACGGATCTTTGAGAAGCGCCTATCTGACGAACAATTTAACGTTGGGAAAGATGTGTTTGTGGACGTCCTTCTTGACTTTGCACAAGCTCGTTAACAGCATTGATGTTGTCATCGGTGAGCGCAGTTAGTGTTCGGCCAGTGCCTTTACGACGTTCAACAGTGCCGGTTTGGTCTATCGTTTGCAAAAGATATGTCAGTCCGCCTAAAGTCCATCCTTTGTTTGGAAACTCCTTAAGAAGTCGTTTCGCACCATAATTTTTGTTTTGTTGAAGAAATTTGATTGCCGTTTTTTCGTCTTCAGAGAACGCCATTTTTCAGCAGACGAATTACAGTTGGATTCAGCGCCACCTGCAAGGTGTAACATTCGTTGCGCGAAATTTGAAACTCGAAATTTGAAAAGGGATATTGTTATCATAATTGTCACCAAATTTCATAATAATCGGGTCATTTTCGGCCGAGTTTTTAAAAATATTTAAAGGTCATGGATTTCTTTTGCCTCACGGTGTGTGTGTATATATATATACTTACACAGATGAACCATTGAATAATTGTGTATGTCTCAATGTGCAACTAGCAACACGCAACGTTTAATCGGGAGAAAGGTTATGTTAGTGTACCGTTGAAACGTGTATAAGTGATTGTGTATGTCCCAGTAGATGACTATCACATAAAGTGCACAAGCCCGAAAGTGCACTTCGTATTCTATGACTGACACGTGTTTTGATGTATAATAGTGTATGCCTCGTTTTTTTAACTGAACTGTATGTGTCCCTGAATAATAGACTCTGTGTCAGCTGCAATGGTGTCTCTGTGCTCCATAAGGTGGGAAAAGAAAAAGGAAGTAATGATTTATTAAACACAGTTATCTCTGCTAGTGATAGTTTTATATCTTAAATGGTGAGCGACTGACTACTTCTCGCTCGGGATTTATTAATCCTTTTCCTCATCTTCGTTGTTCTCTCCTGTTTCCATCCTTGCTTTCATGGGTTTTCGTGAGCATCCGTTGGCGACGGGTTTTTGTTCGCATACAAGTGAGAAATCTCGGGGTCGTAAAGATGCCTTACGGATGTCAATGAATCATCGTCTGAGTGATTCGCGATCCTCATGGTCGTAATGTGGGCCTGTTCTGTGGAGTGACTCTCGGTGAACGGTTTAAGCAGATTTAGATGGTAAATCTTTTGCTTTCTATTCACTTCAACTTTAAAGTTTGTTCGAGAGAGTTTCTCGATAATCTTGCATGGTGTGGTGAAATTACAGTGATGCAACGTTAAAATTCCTCCATTTATAAAGATAACAGGTAAAATAACATGTAGGGATAAAAATATAGGTAAGATACGCGGATACATTCTCACCCATGCCCGCGTTTTCTAGCGCCATTGAAAACTAACTAGTTAGAACATGCAGACTAACCGCCTATCCTTTTAGACGGGGGTGTGGGGGGGAAGGGAACGGAGATAAAAGAAAAAAATGTGACGGTCTGAACACGTGTTTGAATCTAAAGTCTAAAAGACGCAATTTGTAGTTTTAAAGAAAAATATACGCCACTAGTTGACACAATGTAAGGAAATGGACAAAAAACGACCTTAGCTCTTGTCAGAAACAGACGTATCTTGGACGTTTTACGGTAAATAGTCGTTTTAGTTTAAATATAGCGGCCAACGCCGTGAACGAAGGTACAAAAACAAATTTCAAAACTAACCGTGAAAAAAGTAGGTTTTTTCTTAATAATAAGTTTAGGAGAATAAAAACTAGCTAGTTTGATAGCCCATCTTTATCTGAGAAATAATATACTTTTAATTACACAGACGGACAGATAACACGGAAGATATTGACGAAAGACTGTATTGTTCAATACAGACTAGCCAACAGTTATTTGTGCATATTTTCACTAAAGTTACATTTTGACGTCCTTGAGACTAAAAATGCAGAAAAACATTACATGTGGCCTAGGGGCAGGATAGGAGGGTAGAAGCTAAAAATAACTTAGCATAGAATCTTAGAAGTAGGGGGAGACAAAATTTGTGTAGTTTTTTTTTCTTGTAGTTAGTCCAAAAACAAGTGTAATGTTTGGAAAAACCAAGTTGGGACGGACAGACCGACAGAAAAATACTACACACTAGACTGAGACTGGACCGAAATTGGACATTGTAGTTTGAATATTTGAAAGGTAGAGGGGAAGTCCGTTGATTGGACAGAAGCTTTCATATTATAGAAAGAAAGACGCCCGCTAGTGCCATTTTTTAAGAGACTGTCCATATACACAGTTCGTTAATGCTAGAAGGGTGATTTCCAGGAAATATATATATTATCAGTGGGACGCCATAATATAGCCAGCAGCTCAGCTGAGTTTTGCTAGAACAACGTAACTGTGTTTTCAATTTTGAATTGTGGTAAGGAGAAAAATTCATTAACCCTTTTATTTAACATTTAATATTTTGAGTGATTGATACTGCCATATCATGAAAAATGATTACGACAAGTGAGTGTTTATTCTAGGGCCTAGAGACAAACAAATAATATAGGAAAACATATCTAAGACTATAGAAGACAGATCTATATTTGAGATCAGTGGGAACATATCACCCACCTTATTAGATGGAAGAGGAGACTATTGAACATATTTCGGATGCAATGCAGTCTTGGGAAACTGGTGCTATTTGATACCACCTGGGTGAGATGTGCTGAGTTGGTCAGAGAGATCTGACCTGATCTTTGTAAATTTTGCTTTGCTTTGTTGTGTGTAAAATTGGTGCAGTAAGCAGAGTGTTGACACATGGCACAAATTTTGGTTTTAGAGTTTCTGGTCTGGCACTACGCTAGTGCCAGATGCTTTGTAGAGGTCCAAGAGTGGATGCCTCAGAAGCCTATCATTTTACTCCAGCACTTGTGAGGAGTGGGCTACTTGAATTCTTTACTGCATCGTCACAGGCCAGATAAGTTGAATACCTGGCCTGCTGTAGATTCATCAAACTTATCCACAATAAAATAAATAAACAATATCCTGGTGTATAAAAACTATACCTCAATTCCATATTTCACAGACAATGAACATTATAAACAGAGATCGGGAATGATGACACCACCCCGACTAGACATCCATTGCTAGTTTTCCAAAGACACTGTAGTTAGTGTTAATATTAACCAATGTAACAATATATCTATGTACAAAATTTTCATTTTGATTATTCAATATATATATATATGCACTTTTATTGATAAATACATATTGTTTCATACGTCCTGACCAGAAGAACATTTGGTTCAGGACTAAATAAATTAAAAAAATTGTCAAATTTGAATTCTAAAGCCAGTGTTAGTTGATTTGATCATAGAGCTTATTATTATTATTAGACTTAGTGTTTACATGTGTGTGTATGTGTATTTAATTACCTACACATCACAGTTCATTACCCTAGACATTAAACGTAGCTAACATACATAATAGTAGAATAAGTCTGTTTGAGGTCGTAAGTGGTAGCAGAAAGGCATTCTGTACTCACATAAACTTATATCTTCAGGAGCCTTCACAGCTGACCTCATCCAGTACACTAGGTAACATAGCAACCACACAATAACATCAAAAACCACTACAAATATTGGGTAGCTCTTGTCCGGGGATTTAGGTTTACCAAAGATATTAGGGTCTCCTGGTCCGGGAATTAAACTATTGGGGGCATAAGTTGTATAAATTTAAGTGTCCCTAAAATTAAAAGTGGAAAATAAAAGTTGATGAATCTTCACAGCCAGTGGTAATTAATTAATTAGTATATTAACTTAATAATTAGAGATTATAATGTACCTTCATTCATTCATTCATAACCCTCCACTCCCAAAGGAGCATAGGCCTTCAACAAACACATGCCAAGTCCTCCTGTCACGTGCCATCATCTCAAGTTCTTTCCATGTTCTCCTCATCATTTTCACCTCTGTTTCCAACTCTCTTCTCCATGTACTTCTTGGTCTTCCTCTGCCTCTCTTGCCCTGGGGGTTCCAGAACAAGGACTGCCTTGTAATGCTATCAACAGGCTTCCTCAGTGTGTGTCCTATCCATCGCCATCGTCTTCTTCTCATCTCATAATGTACCTTAATCATTGTTAAATTGTGTGATATAGTATGGCAGAGCTAGCCAAATTCAGATCGGCTGCTGTGCTGACGGCTAAGGAAAGGAACAAGGATGGTCAGGTTTTAATTCAATATGTGACGGCAGAATGTGACAAGTATATTGAAAGGGAAGATAGGAGGTTAGCTGAAGAGAAAAGGTTACAAATTGAGGCTGATAAAGAACTTAAGAGGCTGCAGATTGAGGCTGACAAAGAGGCTAAGGCATTAGAGGCAAATAGGGAGGCTGAAATAAAGAGGCTCCAATTAGAAGAAAACAAGGCTGAAAGGGAAGCAGAGGAAAAGAGACAGGCTGCTGAAAGAGAGGAAAAGAGATTGACTGCCGAAAGGGAGGCAGAAGAAAAGAGATTGACTGCCGAAAGGGAAGCAGAAGATAGGAGATTGCAAAGGGAGCACGAGTTACGGCTAAGGGAGCTGGAATTACAAGGCCATGCTCCGGAAAATGGTGCCAGCCCCTTTGCCTCAGATGCCACGCCTAGTCAGGGAGTCTCAAGATCAGCTATGGGGTTTCATTTAGACCATTTTGTTGAGAAAGACGATGACATAGAGGGGTACCTAAGTAGATTTGAACTATTGGCTACTACGTATGGGTTAGAGAGAGAGAGGTGGAGTCTCAAGTTATCCCAGGTGCTTAGAGGTACTTCTTATGAAGTTTTTGCTAAAATGAATAGAGACGACCAAGACAATTATGACATGCTAAAGCAGGCTCTGTTATTGAGATATGAAAAGAATGGTGAATTTTATCGTAAGAAGTTTAGAAATGCCAAACTTTTGTCTGGGGAGACATACCACCAATTTTCTGCCAGACTGGAAACCTATTTGGAGAAATGGACTGCTCTGGGGAAGACCCAAGATCTCAAAGAAATGATCATGATAAAGCAATTAAGAGAGTCCATGGCTCCAGACCTGAGAAAATTTCTCATGGAACAAGGTGCAGAGAGGTTGGGGGAGGTTTTGAATGTCGCTGAGAGGTATCAAGCAGCCCAGGCAGAGGTAGGTTGCTCTAAAAAGAAACATATAGAAAATGTTAAAGCCCCACAGCACTTTAATAAATTTGATACCAGAGAACAAGGTAATAAAGGTAGGACAAACTTTGATAGGCCACGAAATGATTACCGTGATAGAAACTCACAGTTCAATGACCAAAAATATAATGAAAGAAAACCTTTTAACCAAGGAAAGAGGTGGTGCAAATGGTGTAAGAAGGACAACCATAACACCGAATTTTGTGAAAGAAAACCTTCAAACATTGCTGCAATGAAATCGGGGAACCAGGGATTAAAGTTTAATCCTAATGGACAGCAGGAACCTTATCACCCCCCAGTTTGTGAGGATGTTATTTGTAATGGGGTCACCATAAGGTGCCTATATGATACAGGTTTGGATTATGATTCAGTTGTGAAGGCTAGCCTAGTAGACCCAAGTCAGTATACCACAGAAACAGTGGAAATACAAGGGGCGACTAAGGACATACCACTCATGACACTTCCCATCGCAAGGATAACGGTGAAAACTCGCTATGTGGAAGGAGAAATCAGAGCAGCAGTGATAGATGAACCAATCTACCCACTGATATTGGGGTGTAGATACGTCTTCTTGGGGAATCCCGAGAGACTTGTGATCATGGCGACAGTGCAGACCAGGTCACAGTAAAAGGAGGAAGAAGGTGAACCTATAAATGCTCATCCAGAAGAGATGAGGAAGGCGCAGGCTGAGGATAGGACACTCAAGCCATGTTTTAAAAAATTGCCCAAATGCCACACACCTCCAAGCAAGGGAGAGTACTTTATGAAGAACAAATTGATTCGAAACATGTGGCAGAGGCACTACTTACAATATTCACAAGATTAGGATTCCCGCATCAAATCTTGACTGATAATGGCTCACAGTTCAAGGGGAAACTGACGGAAGAAGTTTTTAAGCTATTTCAAGCCAGACACTTTCATTGTAGTCCGTACCATCCACAAGGGAACGGCCAGGTAGAGAGGTTCAATGGGACTCTCATTTCTATCCTGAGGAAGCTGGCACATGATAAACCTGATATGTGGGATCAATTTCTGCCCTCTGCGTTGTTTGCGTACCGGGAGGTACCACATAGTTCAACCGGGATGGCTCCCGCAACCCTGTTATTTGGGAGGCCAATAAAAGGTCCATTAGAAGCATTATTAAGGTCCTGGACAGATGAGAAAGCAGAAGAGACTGTTACCTCATCATATCAATATGTGAACGAGCTGACCACTCGTCTGAAGGCTGGATGGAAACTGGCAAATGATAATTTGAGACAAGCCAGGAAGAAACATGCAGCTTATTTTAATAGGAAAGCAAAGGACAGAGAATTAGCTGTGGGAGAGAAAGTGCTTCTTCTACTACCCGGCAGCCAGAATAAGTTGCAAATTGGATGGCAAGGTCCATATACGGTTCTAGAGAAGGTGTCTAGAACAAACTATAAAATTGACAAAAAGGGGAAGGAGAAGATATATCATGTAAACCTTTTAAAGAAGTATCTGGACAGACCAATCCAGGAAAGCACCCCCTTACTGACCTTGGCTATCGCAACTGAAATGAAAAAGGAACCACTCACCTCACATGAATACCCATTACACCCCTGTGAGACAGCCGCACAGGTAAAAGTCAGTAAGCACCTGACTAAAAATCAGAGGGAGAGAGTTCAACAGGTTCTGGAGGAACATACGGATGTGTTAACAGATAAACCGGGGCATACTAATTTGCTACAGTATGACATGAAGCTGGTAGACTCAACACCAATCTGTATGAGAGCCTATTCTGTTCCGTTCGGTAAGGAGAAGGAATTAAAGAGGAGATAGAGTATTTGTTGAAAGAAGGGATTATTTCTCACAGTGAATCTTCTTTTAGCCCCAGTGTAGTTTTGTTGAGGAAACCGTCTGGGGAACATAGACTGTGCATAGATTACAGGAAACTGAATGCTGTCACAGAAGGTCAAGTGGATCCATTACCGGACACAAAACAGTTATTTGCCAGATTGAACAAGGCAAAATACTTTTCGAAGGTGGATCTTAGCAAAGGCTATTACCAGATTCCAGTAAAGCCTGAAGTTAGACCTTATTTAGCTTTTAGCACTTCGGAAGGACATTATGAATTCAACATGCTACCATTCGGATTGAAAAATGCTCCGAGTGTATTTTCTAGGATGATGCGCAAATTGTTGGATCCCTTGAAAAATCCATGTATCACAAATGTCATGGATGATATTATTATTGCTACAGAAACATTTGAAGAACACATTAACTCTCTGAATATGTTATTTGATAGGCTCAGATAAGCGAACTTAACTGCTAGACCAACAAAATGTTGTATTGGATGCAAAGAGTTGGAATTCTTGGGACATACTGTATATCAGGATAACATGACCCCTGACCCCAAGAACTTGGAAAAACTGCAGAGAGCACCTAGACCACAAACAAAAAAAGACGTGCGATCATTCGTGTCGTTATGTGGGTTTTACCAAAAATATATCAAAAATTTTAACTCTATATGTGCTCCTCTGACTGATCTGACTCGCAAGGGAAATCCAGATAAAATTGTTTGGTCAGCGCAATGTGAATTGGCATTCCAAGAGTTAAAGGAAAAACTCACTAGCAAGCCTATTCTCAAATTGCCTGATTTGACTCAGGGCTTTGTGGTGAGAACAGACGCAAGCAATGTAGGCCTGGGGGCTACTCTGTTGCAAAGGTCCTCTTCACCCAATGGGGAACCCAGTCGCTTATGCAAGCCGCAAGTTGAACAAAGCGGAACAAGGATATTCCACCAGCGAAAAAGAATGTTTAGCGTTAATCTGGGCAATAAAAAAGTTCCAAATCTATCTGTATGGTAGGACTTTTGTGGTCCAGACAGATCACCAGCCTCTCGTGTTCTTATCTCAGGCCAAGCATGAAAATGCAAGATTGGTAAGATGGCTAAAAGACGCAATTTGTAGTTTTAAAGAAAAAATTACGCCACTAGTTGACACAATGTAAGGAAATGGACAAAAAACGACCTTAGCTCTTGTCAGAAACAGACGTATCTTGGACGTTTTACGGTAAATAGTCGTTTTAGTTTAAATATAGCGGCCAACGCCGTGAACGAAGGTACAAAAACAAATTTCAAAACTAACCGTGAAAAAAGTAGGTTTTTTCTTAATAATAAGTTTAGGAGAATAAAAACTAGCTAGTTTGATAGCCCATCTTTATCTGAGAAATAATATACTTTTAATTACACAGACGGACAGATAACACGGAAGATATTGACGAAAGACTGTATTGTTCAATACAGACTAGCCAACAGTTATTTGTGCATATTTTCACTAAAGTTACATTTTGACGTCCTTGAGACTAAAAATGCAGAAAAACATTACATGTGGCATAGGGGCAGGATAGGAGGGTAAAAGCTAAAAATAACTTAGCATAGAATCTTAGAAGTAGGGGGAGACAAAATTTGTGTAGTTTTTTTTTCTTGTAGTTAGTCCAAAAACAAGTGTAATGTTTGGAAAAACCAAGTTGGGACGGACAGACCGACAGAAAAATACTACACACTAGACTGAGACTGGACCGAAATTGGACATTATAGTTTGAATATTTGAAAGGTAGAGGGGAAGTCCGTTGATTGGACAGAAGCTTTCATATTATAGAAAGAAAGACGCCCGCTAGTGCCATTTTTTAAGAGACTGTCCATATACACAGTTCGTTAATGCTAGAAGGGTGATTTCCAGGAAATATATATATTATCAGTGGGACGCCATAATATAGCCAGCAGCTCAGCTGAGTTTTGCTAGAACAACGTAACTGTGTTTTCAATTTTGAATTGTGGTAAGGAGAAAAATTCATTAACCCTTTTATTTAACATTTAATATTTTGAGTGATTGATACTGCCATATCATGAAAAATGATTACGACAAGTGAGTGTTTATTCTAGGTCCCCAACTACAGTCCAGGGCCTAGAGACAAACAAATAATATAGGAAAACATATCTAAGACTGTTGCTGTCATTTTCGACGGAGTCATCTGTCAAGTTATTTGCTTATGTTTGTATCATAAGAATAATTGTGTCTTTACCTGCGATGTCAGGTTGATTAGGGGTTGTCTTCCCTTGTTTATTCATTCATTGTGTTTGACCTTTAGGGTCAGAGGTTGACAGTTCGGCGTAGGCCTATGGGAAGGTTTTTTAAGCGGGAGTGAGATATACTTCCGGGAAGCCGGGAGGTCCTGTTTTTCTGAAGGGACCAAGAGTCCATTGTTTTTTTCGGGGAGAATCTTCGAAGTAACTGCTATGGCAGTTTTCCCCAGTGAATCTCTGTGCGTCGGGATGACGACAGAATTCCTTGTTTAGTTCTGAGGATTCATTTTCCAGGTAATACCGACCTTTATGCATTATTACGCTTTTCGGTGGCAGAACATGTAAAGGATTACCTAGGGTGAACAGCAGCTCACTGATCCGCCATTTCAGAACTTATATATTTGTGCTCGAGGTAGCCATCCAAGACTGTTAGTCTTATATTGTCCAGAAAGCCAGTGACGAAGATATATTGTGGGAGCCGCAGATTGGCGGAACTTCTATCTACAATAAGTATTACTGCAGGGTTGATGATAACCTATTTAACAGAAGTACACGGCCGACGTCAGAACGAGGCCTGTGCTTTCGGCTGTTATACTACAGCCTGATATGTGCAATTGGCGGGGAGTGCCAAGTTGCACCTATGTGTCATAGTAACTAAGGCATCTGACGCGTTTAGTCAGAGACGCCAAGGGCGACGCTACGAACTGTCATTATTGAAGAACTTTGCTATTGACCATGCACGTCTATTCTGATGTTTACCTTTTTGAATGCCAAATGTATACCTATCGATGTCAGGTCAGCATGACCTTGTTACACTGACTGTTCCTGTTGATATTATGTGTGTTCCCGTCAATAAATGTCTTGAAACATGCCTGCAGTGTCAAAGCATCCTTGATTACTGCATGTGAGAGTATGGGTTGCAGGATCTACATCTATACGAGCCTAAACACATTCGCGTCTTCATTCGCACCCACACTCAATTCATCATACGCTCGCACTACACATCTAACAACATGTATACTGTCTTGGGCCAGTGATCACATCAACAAGAAGAAAAAGACAGTTACAAAGACTATAGAAGACAGATTTATATTTGAGATCAGTGGGAACATATCACCCACCTTATTGGATGGAAGGGGAGACTATTGAACATATTTCGGATGCAATGCAGTCTTGGGAAACTGGTGCTATTTGATACCACCTGGGTGAGATGTGCTGAGTTGGTCAGAGAGATCTGACCCGATCTTTGTATATTTTGCTTTGCTTTGTTGTGTGTAAAATTGGTGCAGTAAGCAGTGTGTTGACACATGGCACAAATTTTGGTTTTAGAGTTTCTGGTCTGGCACTACGCTAGTGCCAGATGCTTTGTAGAGGTCCAAGAGTGGATGCCTCAGAAGCCTATCATTTTACTCCAGCACTTGTGAGGAGTGGGCCACTTGAATTCTTTACTGCATCGTCACAGGCCAGATAAGTTGAATACCTGGCCTGCTGTAGATTCATCAAACTTATCCACAATAAAATAAATAAACAATATCCTGGTGTATAAAAACTATACCTCAATTCCATATTTCACAGACAATGAACATTATAAACATAGATCGGGAATGATGACACCACCCCGACTAGACATCCAGTGCTAGTTTTCCAAAGACACTGTAGTTAGTGTTAATATTAACCAATGTAACAATATATCTATGTACAAAATTTTCATTTTGATTATTCAATATATATATATATGCACTTTTATTGATAAATACATATTGTTTCATACGCCCTGACCAGAAGAACATTTGGTTCAGGACTAAATAAATTTAAAAAATTGTCAAATTTAAATTCTAAAGCCAGTGTTAGTTGATTTGATCATAGAGCTTATTATTATTATTAGACTTAGTGTTTACATGTGTGTGTCTGTGTATTTAATTACCTACACATCACAGTTCATTACCCTAGACATTAAAAGTAAGCTAACATACATAATAGTAGAATAAGTCTGTTTGAGGTCGTAAGTGGTAGCAGAAAGGCATTCTGTAGTCACATAAACTTTTATCTTCAGGAGCCTTCACAGCTGACCTCATCCAGTACACTAGGTAACATAGCAACCACACAATAACATCAAAAACCACTACACATGGTCCTCTCCAACAGAGTTGTAACTTATTACTGCTACTTGGCAGCAATACCGACACTTTTTGACCGACCTCAAATTGCTATCCTTTGCTATCCTGTGATGATATTTGGCATGTTTTCGCCGGGCTTCACGGCCCTTAGCTGTGGCTAATTTCCAGGCAGTCTTCAGACGTTGCTTCAGGTCTGTGACATATTGGAAAGTTGACGCGACAGTGTCGTTTGCCTTGGCATCTGTCCATGTCCTTAATAAAGCTTCCAATTGACTTTTAATAGGTCTTCTGGAGAGTAATATGGCCGGAGATACTCCGGTAGAAGCATGGGGACTTCCTGGTAGGCAAATAATGCGGCGGGCAGGTATTGATCCCATGTTTCTGGCTTCTCCTGTGCATACTCTTGGAGAATAGAGGTGTGCGTTCCGTTAAATCGCTCTACTTGCCCGTTACTCTGAACGTAAATTAATATGAAACAAATATAAATGTATGTTATCAGGCACTCGCAGGAAATAAAGAAGTAGAATACCAGACAACAGAAAAACAACAGACATGAGTGGCTTACCCAGGATTTGAACACTGGACCTTCCGTGCGACAACCCCGCCTAGCCATGCAAGCGAATCACACTATCCGCCTGCCATCTACGCATCATCTGGAATTTTCTAAGCACATCTTCTATCGTTTTGCCTCGAAATTGTGACCCGTTGTCTGTGAGAATTTGGTGCAGGAAGCCTAATCTCGTGAAAATATTGAGTAGAGCGTTAGCTACATACACTGAGTCGCATGCTCTGTGTCCATTTTTGACTGTCCTCTAGTCTGTACGGCAGCCATGACTAGTGGTTGAGTAAGCTCTCCAATGAACACATATCTACATCCCAAGATTAGAGAGTAGATTGTAGAAATTTACCTATATGTAAATATTTAACACCGACAGCACGAGTGATACATTAACAAACTAGATAATGATCAAACGATTTGTGTTTTTATTAATTAAATCGCTACACTCAGGTGAGGTTGGGGGCTTTTTCTGTTACGGGATCTAAGGGCAGAAGCTAAGGTCGTGGGGGAAACAGAACTCTTTCCATAATTCACTAGAAAACGCTGTCCAGTGGAAAGCATTCGCATTCTCTTCTTGTCCTTATCTCGGAAAGGTCTCTATTCTTTCTTAACGAGCGAATTTCTGGATACCTTCTACTTAACTCTTTGACTCCACAATTTTTGTCCACCCTGTGCCATAATTTTAATTCATGATAGAGTAAAAACAATGCTCAGAGCGTTGTTTTGGGACGGGTGTCAAATCTGACCAACGCTCTGAGCGTTGTTCTGGAGTCAAAGAGTTAATATCTCATAGGCTATTCCTGACAAAAACTACTTTCGTAGTTGCCCCAATACTCACCACACATCACCATCACACGATGATGTGTATTTTCTGTTAAAGAGTTTACAATTTTGTTAAACTGTTAAAATGTAGTTGATTATTAAATTTGTTATTTGTAATTATACAAATTTAACGTCGATTTAATCATTTTAAATGTACTGCATTTTTGTCTCAGTCAATTTACTAAATACACGCGAAACAAAGCTATACCAGAATAATACAAATTCCACTGAGTAAATCAGGGTGGGGGGTTGAACGAGCTGAAATTAATAATTGCTTAATTCTTCATAAAACCGGCGGATCAGATATAAGTGAACAATTGCCCTGCCTTATGCAGCATTTTTCTTGGCTTCTGAAATATCTTATGAATACTCCCTTGAGATAGAAACATCATTATTCTTCTATCTTCAACTCTGCCGAGAGTAATCTTGTGCAAAGGTAGACACCTTGGAAGACCCATATTAGATACTCTTGAGTTTGACCATTGATGAACCACTACTGCAAAGCAGAGGAGGCAATGTCGTGACAAACGTTTGAAAGTAAGTTTTAAGTTACACTTGTTTCCTATTTGTATATCAGTGAGTAGAGCGTCCGATTGACAGTGTGTGTAGAGCGCTGGTCTCTCGCAGCAAAGATGCCGGGTTCGATTCACGGTATCAACACGCTTCAGTCTACCCAGCTGTAAATGGGTACCTGACTTTTGTTGAAGGACTTTCGTGTGTGGTTACTGGTTGTGTTGCTTGAATTCTGATCGTGCTAATATTCGTACGCGAATGGGGTGAACCTCATTTTTGGTTTGTCGTAATGTCTGAACTTGGCATCAAGATGTAAACAACTGTTCATCTTATTAACTCAGCAACTTGATATAAAATGCATAATTCATAAGATTGAATGGTGTAACGTGATTCAATCAATAATGCCTCCGGTTCGAGTCCTTCACAATTTAATATGGATTACACACATACATAAACAGTTCAATTCACACATGAGGTACATGCATCAATCAATCAATAGCGTAGACTGCTGTTTTACGTGTCAATGTCCGTTTAAGGATACAATGCAGTAATTGTCGTCAGAACATCACAGCTATATGCACGCGCAGATAGAATGGCTACCTGCCGACAGTGAGACTGTGAGTCTAATTACTTCGTATAAAGTAGACGATTATCTTTCTCCTTCCAAGGATTTAGTTAATCACTAACCTCCATAAGTTTCCTCTCATGTAGAGTTCTGGGACTGACCCTGGTCCATCATAAATGCACATATAAATGGCTATATCATGCCATTGAATTGGAAGGTTAACAAAACGCAGCTATTCAGCTTGGCGGTCAAGTAGCAAAGGGTAGCGTTTCTTAGTTACCGACTGTGACCCAAACAACGCTATACACGTCATAATCGATCGTGTATGGAGCGTTCAATAATTGAAACATCTATCGCAATATATTAAATGCCTTAACCTTTACAATTGCACGTCTGATAACCTTTAGCAGACGGCGTTAATATCATATACCGTAACAACTTTACAATTGGGTTAGGGAAGGAAAAGGCAGTGAGGAAGGATACTGATCACCCCACCTCTCGATGCTGGACCTAGTATTGCGAAATCCCTAACACTTCACTTCCCTACGACAGTATCTGCTATGGGACAGCCTTTACCATTTTCATATGAGTGAGTGATCGTAAACATGTATTTATATAAAAACGCTATTTCAATTTTCTTCTTCGCAAACCCCATACATCATTGTTGCGAAAATTCAACTCTTTTTCGCAATCATCATCAAAATCCATAATTCTCGCCGTTTGTACGTCGGTCACATCTAAAGGATACAACTGTGGTTGAAAGTTAGACATTAACTGTATTGTTTCCCTTATATGTACTCTCCCGAAAATAGTAACACTCCACGAAGAAAAGTCAGTGTAGAACCCAGTTTCGTTCCGGAAACGGATTTAACTCATCATTTTGTTAAAAATAACCTTAAAATGTAAGTTTTTGATTGTTTCTTAAAGACAAAATTTTAATTTAAAGTATTGTCTATGTCGCCCTCACCCGAGGAACAAATCATGAAAACTTGAAAGTTTTTGTTAAAAACACTTTTTATCAGGGAACATTCTTTGAAACAAATCAACGCACTTTCACAAAAAACGTTGTCATCAAAGAACATTTATATTGAATTTAAAAATATTTTAAAAATATATTACATTTTTTTATTTACTTTCGTCATTATTGGCGGGTTATTGCTAGTAAGTAATACTGCCGTGGAAAGGGCAACGAATGAGAAGTGGTCTTCTTACAGAATTAATCCTTATAGCTTCCAAAGTCGTATTAGTCTTAACTGTAAATCTCCACAGAGTTCAATGTCGCTTATTTATATATATATATATATATATATATATATATATATATATATATATATATATATATATATATATATATATATATATATATATATATATATATATATATATATATATATATATATATATATATATATATATATATATATATATATATATATATATATATATATATATATATATATATATATATATATATATATATATATTTTATTTTTAAAATATATAATTCAGTATATATTTGATATATATAAATGTCATTTTTTTTTAAAAAAATTTCAGCATTTTGATATGTCAGCTGTGGTGTAAACTTTTCTTTTATTAGTTTACCTGCATGTGCCACTATGTCAGTATAAAGTATTTCTAGCTTTGTTACCGTTGTTACTCTCCATGTGTGTGTTCGTTTATGTCTGCGATTTAAAAGTAATAATGCACTTGTTTATGTGAGAGAAAACAAAAAAACAGCGACAGATGTAAACCCTGAAAATTAAAAAAAAAAAAATTTAGAACTCGCTTTTGTTTATCTAATTTTGGATCGTCAATGTTGTCTGTGAAAATAACAATTACTATACAAGCTAGGCCGTGTAGTTCCCGGGGTCTGTGATAGAGACAGAGAAAAAATAGGTCTGTACCCCCGGGCATCTCCTACAAGGCGACTAATATGAGGTTGTGCATGAGGCTGGCACCCCATCACGTAAAAACGAATTTCCACAGAAACTGCCGCTGCAGGAGCATGTGAATAACGTCTGCATGCATCTTGTAAGGGGAACAGCTGCGGTGGTGGCTTCATGCTGCGTAAGGAACACAATAGAAAATGGTATATTATGGTATAATGAGCTCAACATACGTGGTTACTTACTTCATTGTTCCTTCCACTATTGCCGTCAAGCATAATATGGTATAATGAGCTCAACATACGTGGTTACTTACTTCATTGTTCCTTCCACTATTGCCGTCACGCATAGTATGGTATAATGAGCTCAACATACGTTGTTACTTACTTCATTGTTCCTTCCACTATTGCCGTCAAGCATAGTATGGTGTTCAAGTTTGCGTTCTTGAGCCAAGTGTGTCGCATTGGCTGCTGTGAGCCGGTGTTGTTGTTGGATATCGTCTGTGATATTGTTGTATGATGTCGTCTGTGATATTGTTGAATGATGTCGTCTGGGATATTTTTGTATGATGTCGTCTGTGATATTGTTTTATGATGTCGTCTGTGATATTGTTGTATGATATCGTCTGTGATATTGTTGTATGATGTCGTCTGTGATGTTGTTGTATGATATCCTCTGTGATATTGTTGTATGATGTCGTCTGTGATGTTGTTGTATGATGTCGTCTGTGATATTGTTGTATGATGTCGTCTGTGATGTTGTTGTATGATGTCGTCTGTGAAGTTGTTGTATGATGTCGTCTGTGATGTTGTTGTATGATGTCGTCTGTGATGTTGCTGTATGATGTCGTCTGTGATATTGGTGTATGATGTCGTCTGTGATGTTGTTGTATGATGTCGTCTGTGATGTTGTTGTATGATGTCGTCAGTGATGTTGTTGTAGGATGTCGTCTGTGATGTTGTATGATGTCGTCTGTGATATTGTTGTATGATGTCGTCTGTGATGTTGTTGTATGATGTCGTCTGTGATGTTGTTGTATGATGTCGTCTGTGATGTTGTTGTAAATGTCATCTGTGATGTTGTTGTATGATGTCGTCTGTGATGTTGTTGTATGATGTCATCTGTGATGTTGTTGTATGATGTCGTCTGTGATGTTGTTGTATGATGTCGTCTGTGATGTTGTTGTATGATGTTGTCTGTGATATTGTTGTATGATGTCGTCTGTGATGTTGTTGTTGTATGATGTCGTCTGTGATATTGTCTATCCATCTGCCTCTTGGTCTTCCCCGTGCTCTAAACCCAGATCTTCTAGTGTTGTAGGCGAGTAGTGGCAATTTATCTGGTTCCATTCTCTTGAGATGGCCAGACCACTTGATTTTCTGTATCTCTGTATACTTGATGAAGGATGTAGTTCTTACAATTGTTCTGGAGTCATCATTTCTCATTCTATCTCTCCTGGTCACATGAATGGCTGTTCTTAAACATCTAATTTCACAGGATATGATTTTTCTCTCATGTGCTTTGGTCACAGACCATCTTTGACACTGATAGCAAAGGGTTGTGACGAATATACTGTTTATTACTGTCGTTTAGTTTCCGTACTGATATTCTGATATTTGAGTAGTGGTGACTGTTGGTACGTCACTGCACTGGCTTTTTGACATATTGTTTTAATTTATTTGTCATGTTTGCCATACACACATATCATTCATACATACAAACATAAGATATGTGGCTGAAGTCCCTATAGTGCCGGAATCTCCTCTTGGTCCAGAAAGCATGGTCGTCAATAGTTTTTAAGAAAGGTTCACAATAGATCAGCCACGTGTTTGTTTAACAAATTAATATATTATTGTCACTTTGTTATTGTCGCTCTCAATCGATATTATTGCACTGTGGGCAAGCCTGTAAGTGCTCAGTGTCTCTCAGCAAATAGTATAGTGTATGCATTCTGATTGCTTCTTAACTCTTTGACTTCGGAACAACGCTCCGAGCGTTGGTCAGATTTGACACCCATGCCAAAACAACTCTCTGAGCGCTGTTTTTAATCTATCACGAATTAAAGTTATGATACAGGGTGGAAAATAATTGCGGAATCAAAGAGTTAAGGGCGCTGGTTGTATACACGTCATATCCATCCTGTCTTGCGGCCATCTTTGCTAGTTTTATGCTTAATGCCGAATTCCAGCACTCTGAGCCGTGTTGATTCATTGATGGCCATGTAATATGTATTATGACTCCAGAAAAAGTATTCTCAAAAGGTATGCATATGTGTTGTGTGCGTGCATTGATTATACTTCCACGAGAGCCAAGAACGCCGACTGAAAATTCGTTAGAAGGTGGAAATACCCCAAACATGAAAAAAGTTGTAGACATCAATACTGTCATGGAATATTCTAATCCACATATATAAATTATCAATTAAATATAAAGCCTAATAAATACATATAATAAAGAAAAGAGCAATGGTAAAATGACAGTGCTGTCACAAAGAATGTACTCGAAATCCCCCTTGTTTTCTGCTTCGTCTGCAAATTGTAACGCTTTCACGTTGATAGTAAAAGCTTACTGTATTATACCCGCTTTCTTCAATGAAACGTGTGCTGTATTTCTTGGAAAAACATTAAGAGGCAGACTGCGTAATGACCTAAATTTTAAATTCCATTCATGTCTTTTTCTACATTACGTTACCAAAACGAACGAACAGATGGACAAAAGGATAGCGAGAAGGGAGAGGCAGAAAGCCGAACATTAAACACGCGTCGCGCGATACACAATTACTACTATCACGCGTGTAAGTCTACATGCACTAATTTTTTTTCAGACGGACAGTGATAAAATACACTACCCTTTCCCAGAGTTAGGTTTATAAATCATAAAAAACTCTTATTAGAAAAGATAACATTAGATGGGTTTACGGTTGAAAACATAACAGTACCCAGACAGCATATCTTCGAAACAGGAGGTAGAAAATACATATTTTGAACGCAGCCACGTAGCTCTTTTAAAGTGGGAAAATTGGGTTCCTTAGGGCTTGCTGACAAATAATATGTAAAACGTTACGCCAATAGTCCAGGAATTAATAAATTATACCCAAAATAAAATAGTGAGGCTGCCTGACAGCATGAAATCATTTCTGCTCATAAAATTTTTTATAACGTGTTTGAAAAAAAACCTTACGTTACATAAATAGCCTACCATGTAAACTCCAAATTGATTGGAGCGCAACAAATGAAAGCCTAACCACGATTGGTCGAACTATAAATACTATCTTTCGTTGTTAGGGGAAACGGGAAAAGGTAACATTTTTTCAAACACTTGTCGAAACGTGGCTCATTGGCCAGTCTCGCTGATATACACACTTGGGAGCGTTAGTTCGAGACCACTTGTTTAAATGATCTTGATAAAGCAACAGTGCGTTGAAGCCAGCTCATAATTGTGTTAAATAAAAGCCTGGAACATAGGCAGATGGAAATTTGTGCCAGTTTGTGCCAGAATTCATTGCTAATCAACGTATCTGTGTTTATTTCCATGAAATTGTGGTAAGCTTGAACCATTCAGTATCTTTTAATGAAAATTGAATGTAAATTGTTAATTTATGCCTGTATATATATGTGTAGTTCAGTGGCAAATGTGAGGTAAAGCCTGTAATGCTCCAGCCTGAACAGAGGGTGTCGGAGAGAAGTAAAACGGCATGGAATGGCCAAACAGTACACTGACACCTGGATGATTGACTAGAAAGAAATAATGCTGGAAGTGCAGAGGCGTAGTGACCATTAAGGATGGTAATGCTGGTATAAAGTATTTCAGATGAAGCTGACTGTTGGCCTAACGCTCTGAACGCAATGTTTGTGATGTATTGTGATCAGTGTAAAAAGAAAATATAAATTAGTTATGAAGTAGAAGGTACATCCTTCTTGATTTCAGGGACAGTGGTCTTGATGGTACTGAGCAGCACCTAGTCAGAGCTTTGCTGAATCCAGTGTCGGACAGCATACTCCTTGGTCCTTTTAGCTATCAGTGAGGTGTCTCCAGAGCCCAGAGGAGAATTCGAGCAGAGGAGTCCTTTCCTGCCGCCATCACGCCAGATAAGCTAACTTGGCCAGCTGAGCTCAACATTATATCCCCTCATCTTGAAATGACTTAGTAAAAATAATATTAAGAGGGGAAATTAATTGTCTTAATATCAGGAACTGAGAACATCTCAAATACTAATTTCCTTAAGACAAACTATTGAAGTCATGATGACAAATACCAACAGAGCTTGAACAAAACAAAACCAGTATTACCTCATTTTACTACTACACAACTGACACACATAGAACATTTGTAATATATATGTCACTACAATATTCATATTAAATACATTCTGTACATAACTTGTAATTTAAATTGATTGTGATTCCTGATTCCCTTGTAGTTGAATCAGGACACATATTCATTCATGCCAGTAATGAATACATATTGTTATTTGAAAGTTATCAGTGCCTCCTTTAAGATATTCTCATAGAGTGTTATATGTATGTGAGTGTCACAGTGTTGTCAAGAGTAGTGGATTACATTAAATTGTTTATCTGTCTGTTGTTGTGACTTACACTTCATCATACACATACCCTAGACACATAACGTAGCATCACACTATTCCAGAATAATTCTGACTGAGATATAGAGATATGTGGTAGCAAGTAAGGTTATCTATAATACACTACTCTTAATAGATATAGATACCTTCACAGCTGATCTCAGTCAGTACACTAAGTCCCCTATAAATATTTATAACATCCCACTTCACCACATATATTGGGGTCTCGCTCTTGGGATTTTGAATCTTTAACTATTAAAAATATTGGGGGTAATTCACTTCAGGGAATATAAGAATTAAAAGGTATCCTTGGGTGGAATTAAATAAGGTTGAGCTCACGGTGCCTGTGTTGTCCATTAGAGATTGAATTGTTGGTTAGACATTATATAAAGTTACCTGATAGACAATGGCGGACCTGGCCAAATTTCGATCTGCTGCGGTTCAGACTGCAAAAGAGTTAGGATTAGATGGGCAAGTTATGGTTGCCTATGTTACTACGGAATGTGACAAATTTATTGAACGCGAAGAAAGAAGGTTTGAAGCCGAAAGAAAGTTAGAGGCTGACAGGGAAATTAAGAAGTTACAAATTGAAGCTGAGGCTGAGACTAAGAGGTTGCAGATTGAGGCTGAGGCTAAGAAATTGGAGGCAGAAAGGGAAGACAAAAGATTAGCTGCAGAAAGGGAAGAGAAGAAATTAGCTGCAGAAGAGAGGAAATTAGCTGCAGAAAGGGAAGCAGAAGACAAAAGATTACAAAGGGAACATGAGTTACGACTAAGGGAGTTTGAGTTTCAAGGCCATGCTCCTGAAAATGGTGCCAGTCCCTTTGCCTCTGATGCTACGGTTACTCAAGGAGCCTCAACCTCAGCTATGAATTTTCATTTAGATCATTTTGTTGAGAAAGACGATGATATTGAGAGCTACCTAAATAGGTATGAGCTATTAGCTACCACGTATGGGTTAGAGAGAGAAAGGTGGAGCTTAAAGTTATCTCAGGGACTTCGTGGGGCAGCTTATGAAGTTTTTGCAAAAATGAGCAGAGGTGATCAGGAAAATTATGACATGCTAAAGCAGGCTCTTTTGTTAAGGTATGAAAAGAATGCAGAATTTTATAGAAAAAAATTTAGGAATGCTAAACTACTGTCAGGTGAAACCTATCACCAGTTCTCTGCACGAATAGAGACATACTTGGAGAAATGGACTTCTCTGGGGAAAACCCAAGATCTTAAGGAAATGGTCCTTATAGAGCAACTAAGAGAGTCCATGGCTCCAGACCTGAGAAAGTTTCTCATGGAACAAGGTGCAGAGAGGCTGGGTGAGTTGCTAAATGTTGCTGAAAGGTATCAAGCAGCTCAAGCAGAGGTAACAGGTAATAAAAAGAAACAGGTGGACAACTTTAGGGCACCACAGAACTTTAATAAATTTGATCCAAGGATCAAAATAAAGGTAAGCACCAATTTGATAGGCCACGGTATGAAAATAAAAATAAATTCCCACAATTCGATGAAAGGAAATATGATGAAAGAAAATCTTTCAACCAAGGAAAAAGGTGGTGTAAAAATTGTAAGATGAACAATCATGACACTGACCATTGTAGAAGGAAACCTCCTCATTTTGCTGCTATGACATCGGGGAAAAAGGAAAAGAAGGGCAAACCTGAAGAATTACAGGAACCATACCACCCCCCAGTGTGTGAAGATGTCATTTGTAATGGTGTCACTATAAGATGTTTATATGATACCGGTTTAGATTACGATTCCGTTGTGAGTTCTCACCTGGTGCAGGCCGATCAATACACCACAGAAACAGTGGAGATTCAAACTGCAACCAAGGATGTAGCTACCATGACACTTCCCGTCGCCCGAATAAAAGTGAAAACGCGATATGTGGAAGGAATCATAAAAGCAGCAGTGATAAATGAGCCAATCTACCCTCTAATATTGGGGTGTAGATATGTCTTCTTGGGGAATCCCAAGAGACCTGTGATATTGGCAACAGTGCAGACCAGATCACAGACAAAGAAGGAGGAGGATAATCCCATAAATACTCACCCAGATGAGATGAGGAAGGCACAGGCTGAGGACAAAACACTCAAGCCATGTTTCAAGAAGTTGCCCAAATCTCATACACCTCCAGGCAAGGGAGAGTTTTATATGAAGAACAAATTGATATATAGGAAGGCTGGATCTGAATCCAATGGTCACGGACAGCTGGTCCTTCCCACTTCATATAGGACTAAAGTGTTGGAACTAGGGCATGCGATTCCCTTCAGTGGTCATATGGGAATCAGCGCAACAGGACAGCGAATAGCTTGTCACTATTTCTGGCCAGGAATAACTGAAGATATCAAACGATATGTAAAATCCTGTCCAGAGTGCCAACGAGTAGCACCTAAACATTGGACTGCACCAGCAACTCTGGGGGAAATGCCCATAGTGGGAACACCCTTTGAGAGAGTTGCCGTGGATCTTGTGGGACCTCTCACCCGAACCAAGAGAAGGAACAGCTACATTCTGACTCTGGTGGACACTTGTTCTATGTGGGGAGAGGCAGTAGCCCTGTCATCGATTGATTCTAAACATGTGGCAGAGGCATTGCTCACAATTTTCACAAGGTTAGGTTTTCCCAATCAAATCTTGACTGATAATGGCTCTCAGTTCAAGGGGAAACTAACTGAAGAAGTTTTCAGGATCTTCCAGGCCAAACACTTCCATTGTAGTGTGTATCATCCCCAAGGGAACGGCCAAGTGGAAAGATTTAACGGCACATTGATGTCGATCCTGAGAAAGTTGGCACACGAAAAACCAGATACATGGGACCAGTACCTGCACGCCGCCCTCTTTGCTTATCGGGAGGTACCCCATAGTTCAACCGGTATGGCCCCGGCAACATTATTGTTTGGAAGGCCAATAAAAGGTCCACTTGAAGCTTTGTTAAGAACGTGGACTGATGAAAAGGCAGAGGAAAACATTACATCTTCATACCAATATGTGAATGAGCTGACCACTCGGTTGAAAACTGGCTGGAAACTTGCCAATGAAAATTTGAAACAAGCCAGGAAGAAACATGCTGCCTATTATAACAGGAAGGCGAAAGACAGAAATTTGGCTGTGGGAGAGAAAGTACTACTTCTTTTGCCTGAGAGTCAGAATAAGTTACAAATTGGATGGCAGGGTCCATATACAGTTCTAGAGAAGGTGTCTAGAACAAATTATAAGATAGATAAGAAGGGGAAAGAAAAAATCTATCATGTGAATCTCCTGAAGAAATATTTGGAAAGAGAACATCAGGAAGAGACACACTTGTTGACCTTGTCCATCGCCATGGAGATGAAAAAGGAACCACTTTCATCATTTGAATATCCATTACACCCCTGTGAGACAGCAGCACAGGTGAAAATCAGTACACATTTAACGAAAACTCAGAAAGAGAGAGTGCAACAGGTTCTAAATAATCATGCAGAGGTGTTAACAGACCGACCAGGGCATACAAACCTATTGGAATATGATATGAAACTAATAGACTCCACACCTGTCTGTATGAAACCATATTCTATTCCGTTTGCTAAGGAGAAAGCTTTGAAGGAAGAGATAGATTATCTATTGAAGGAAGGAATTATTTCGCACAGTGAGTCTTCGTATAGTTCCGGTGTTGTACTTTTAAGGAAGCCCTCTGGAGAACATAGACTCTGTATAGATTACAGGAGACTGAATGCTATTACAGAAGGACAGGTGGATCCATTGCCGGATACAAATCAGCTGTTTGCCAGACTAAATAAAGCTAAATATTTCTTAAAAGTGGATCTGAGTAAAGGATACTATCAGATTCCAGTAAAGCCTGAGGTTAGACCATACCTAGCTTTTAGTACCTCAGAAGGACACTATGAGTTTAATAGATTGCCATTTGGATTGAAGAATGCGCCTAGTGTCTTCGCTAGAATGATGAGAAAATTATTGGATCCTCTGAATAATCCCTGTATAACAAATTTTATGGATGATATCCTTATAGCAACAGAAACATTTGAGGAACACATTGACTCTCTGAACATGCTGTTTGATCGACTTAGGGAGGCAAATTTAACAGCCCGACCAACCAAATGTTGCGTTGGATGTAAAGAATTGGAATTTTTGGGACACACAGTTTATCAGGGAAACATGACCCCTGACCCAAAGAATTTAGAGAAACTACAGAAAGCCCCGAGACCACAAACCAAGAAGGACGTGAGATCCTTTGTCTCATTATGTGGTTTCTACCAGAAGTATATCAAAAACTTTAATTCCATATGTGCACCTTTAACGGAATTGACACGTAAAGGACTTCCAGATCGCATTACATGGACACCACAATGTGAAATGACTTACCAAGAATTGAAGGAAAAGCTCACAAGTAAACCCATTTTGAAATTACCTGACTTAAGTCAAGAATTCATAGTAAGGACGGATGCAAGTAATATTGGGCTAGGTGCAACTCTACTACAGAAATCAGATGCATTGGATGGGAAATTAAGCCCAGTGGCATATGCTAGCAGAAAGTTGAATAAAGCTGAAATCAACTACTCAACTAGCGAAAAAGAATGTCTTGCAGTAATATGGGCAATAAAGAAATTCAATATTTATCTATATGGGAAGGCATTTAAGTTGCAAACAGATCACAAACCTTTATCGTTTTTAGCACAGGCTAAGCATGAGAACTCTAGGTTACTCCGATGGTCTTTGCTTCTGGCTCCATATAAT
The DNA here is from genome assembly GCA_024509875.1 of Oreohelix idahoensis. Taxonomy (NCBI): domain Eukaryota; kingdom Metazoa; phylum Mollusca; class Gastropoda; order Stylommatophora; family Oreohelicidae; genus Oreohelix; species Oreohelix idahoensis. The sequence goes on from JAMPIV010009576.1 coordinate 31,869, forward strand.
TTTAGCATTGAGTATATATCTGGAAAAACCAATTTGGGAGCTGATTTTTTAAGCCGCCATCCGTGTGATGAGAATCACCGTAAACCCCAGAAATAATAATAAATTTCTCTATGTGTATATGGAATAAAGGACTGACATATAATGTCTGTTTTAAGAGGGGAGGTGTCATGGAATATTCTAATCCACATATATATAAATTATCAATTAAATATAAAGCCTAATAAATACATATAATAAAGAAAAGAGCAATGGTAAAATGACAGTGCTGTCACAAAGAATGTACTCGAAATCCCCCTTGTTTTCTGCTTCGTCTGCAAATTGTAACGCTTTCACGTTGATAGTAAAAGCTTACTGTATTATACCCGCTTTCTTCAATGAAACGTGTGCTGTATTTCTTGGAAAAACATTAAGAGGCAGACTGCGTAATGACCTAAATTTTAAATTCCATTCATGTCTTTTTCTACATTACGTTACCAAAACGAACGAACAGATGGACAAAAGGATAGCGAGAAGGGAGAGGCAGAAAGCCGAACATTAAACACGCGTCGCGCGATACACAATTACTACTATCACGCGTGTAAGTCTACAAGCACTAATTTTTTTTCAGACGGACAGTGATAAAATACACTACCCTTTCCCAGAGTTAGGTTTATAAATCATAAAAAACTCTTATTAGAAAAGATAACATTAGATGGGTTTACGGTTGAGAACATAACAGTACCCAGACAGCATATCTTCGAAACAGGAGGTAGAAAATACATATTTTGAACGCAGCCACGTAGCTCTTTTAAAGTGGGAAAATTGGGTTCCTTAGGGCTTGCTGACAAATAATATGTAAAACGTTACGCCAATAGTCCAGGAATTAATAAATTATACCCAAAATAAAATAGTGAGGCTGCCTGACAGCATGAAATCATTTCTGCTCATAAAATTTTTTATAACGTGTTTGAAAAAAACCTTACGTTACATAAATAGCCTACCATGTAAACTCCAAATTGATTGGAGCGCAACAAATGAAAGCCTAACCACGATTGGTCGAACTATAAATACTATCTTTCGTTGTTAGGGGAAACGGGAAAAGGTAACATTTTTTCAAACACTTGTCGAAACGTGGCTCATTGGCCAGTCTCGCTGATATACACACTTGGGAGCGTTAGTTCGAGACCACTTGTTTAAATGATCTTGATAAAGCAACAGTGCGTTGAAGCCAGCTCATAATTGTGTTAAATAAAAGCCTGGAACATAGGCAGATGGAAATTTGTGCCAGTTTGTGCCAGAATTCATTGCTAATCAACGTATCTGTGTTTATTTCCATGAAATTGTGGTAAGCTTGAACCATTCAGTATCTTTTAATGAAAATTGAATGTAAATTGTTAATTTATGCCTGTATATATATGTGTAGTTCAGTGGCATATGTGAGGTAAAGCCTGTAATGCTCCAGCCTGAACAGAGGGTGTCGGAGAGAAGTAAAACGGCATGGAATGGCCAAACAGTACACTGACACCTGGATGATTGACTAGAAAGAAATAATGCTGGAAGTGCAGAGGCGTAGTGACCATTAAGGATGGTAATGCTGGTATAAAGTATTTCAGATGAAGCTGACTGTTGGCCTAACGCTCTGAACGCAATGTTTGTGATGTATTGTGATCAGTGTAAAAAGAAAATATAAATTAGTTATGAAGTAGAAGGTACATCCTTCTTGATTTCAGGGACAGTGGTCTTGATGGTACTGAGCAGCACCTAGTCAGAGCTTTGCTGAATCCAGTGTCGGACAGCATACTCCTTGGTCCTTTTAGCTATCAGTGAGGTGTCTCCAGAGCCCAGAGGAGAATTCGAGCAGAGGAGTCCTTTCCTGCCGCCATCACGCCAGATAAGCTAACTTGGCCAGCTGAGCTCAACATTATATCCCCTCATCTTGAAATGACTTAGTAAAAATAATATTAAGAGGGGAAATTAATTGTCTTAATATCAGGAACTGAGAACATCTCAAATACTAATTTCCTTAAGACAAACTATTGAAGTCATGATGACAAATACCAACAGAGCTTGAACAAAACAAAACCAGTATTACCTCATTTTACTACTACACAACTGACACACATAGAACATTTGTAATATATATGTCACTACAATATTCATATTAAATACATTCTGTACATAACTTGTAATTTAAATTGATTGTGATTCCTGATTCCCTTGTAGTTGAATCAGGACACATATTCATTCATGCCAGTAATGAATACATATTGTTATTTGAAAGTTATCAGTGCCTCCTTTAAGATATTCTCATAGAGTGTTATATGTATGTGAGTGTCACAGTGTTGTCAAGAGTAGTGGATTACATTAAATTGTTTATCTGTCTGTTGTTGTGACTTACACTTCATCATACACATACCCTAGACACATAACGTAGCATCACACTATTCCAGAATAATTCTGACTGAGATATAGAGATATGTGGTAGCAAGTAAGGTTATCTATAATACACTACTCTTAATAGATATAGATACCTTCACAGCTGATCTCAGTCAGTACACTAAGTCCCCTATAAATATTTATAACATCCCACTTCACCACAAATACAGTAAGCTTTTTCCACCGGGTAATGTCAAGAGTGCAGAATGTGGTACCTCAAAGAATTAAACTCTCTTTAGCAAGACTTTATATCATAATAGCGGTTAGAAAATTATTTGCATGGTTACTAGTTACTATTTATGGATCGCCCCGAGGTAGGAGCAACACTTACGATTCACTTTAGTCTGGCTGTCTGGAGGAAGCTCCTTTGTCTACTAAATTTAGCGCGTGCTGTCGCGCTTGTCACAAAAACTGTGAAGGCGGGTAGAGAAGATGTGAGATAGCAAGTGGGTGAATGTGAATTTAAGAGGAGAGTGATATTCAATCATCTGTTTCAATGTGGGTGGGGTGGGTAAAGGCCTGGGCTGATCTCTTGACGATCACTTTAGGCAAGAGGCAGGGCCGGATCATCCCTTAGGCTAAGTAGGCTGACGCCTAGGGGCCCGGAGCTCTTGAGGGCCTGTGCATAAGTTAACAATTTTTAAATGCATAGATTTATGGATAACAAGACAATGTTTGCACTTTCCAATCGCATTCATAATGTTCTAAAAAGATAGTGAAAACAAAACTAGCTTAAAAGACATTATGCACCCCGGCAAAGTCGTAAATAAAACTAGTATATACCATCACAATGCTAAAGTGTTTGAAAAAAAAAATTTAATTATTCCTTATTAGATGAAAAAGAAGGGGGGGGGGGGAGCAAACACCAAAGAGCCTAGAGGCCTTTCTTGGCTTAATCCCGCACTGACAAGAGGTGCTGAACTTTCAGAACATTTTGTTCAGGTTTTACAGCGAGTAAAATGCTAGATACATGTCGTATTCTATACAGCATTACTATTTTTGTTTTGGTATCCACTTTATACCATTTCCTTACTTACTAGAGTACCTCATCATTTATGTGTTTACTTCTTTAAACACTGAGCTTAACCACATACACCCATTGCAGTTTTGACATAAAAACTGAACATGCCGGTCACAGACACGTGCTCATTTAGTGTTTAAAAAGAAGATACAGGTAGTCCCATATTACAACTGCCGTTGAAGAGTAAAGTGGGAGAGACTTCATTATTCTAGATCCCCTTTATGAGGTGGGGGTGACTAGTTCTCTTCATGGCTGCCTTTGCCCTCCCTAACCCGAGAGCAGAGTCAGGAACCTCTTTGCAGCTGGGTAGACTGGAGCATAGCGCTACCAGGTTTCGATGCCAGAACCCGGTATCTTTGCCACGAGAGGCGAGCTCTCTAACTACTTAGCTAATCTGACACTCGATTTAGTATTACTCTCCTTAATAATCATTTATCACAGGACAACATATATATATATATATATATATATATATATATATATATATATATATATATATATATATATATATATATATATATATATATATATATATATATATATATATATATATATATATATATATATATATACTGAAGCACATTAAAAACGCACCACTATTATATATACTGATGCCGAGAAGCTGGAAAAAAAAAGTGTGGGAATGGATTTTCCCCGTGTTTGTCATGAGGTAGAGAGCGAATGGCTGCTGAAATGGAAAATGCATAATTCAACCCACGGGTTTGTGGACAGACTACATGAAAACAATGAAAGTTGCACGTGCAACACGATTCCCAACAGCTATGACCCTGAAAATGTGTAAGCGTATTGGCAGTATACTCGGTATAAAAAAGCCGTTGAGACAAAACACGCAGTACATGTGCTTGAAATGCCACGACTATCTGAAAACGACCGCCAACGAGCCATTGGTATGTTGGAGACCGGAATGAGCTCGCGGGCAATTGCCAGAAGGATGAATTGCCACCACAGCACTATTGTACGTCTCAATGAACGGTACGGAACCACTGGCAGTGCCCGGGATAGACTTCGGAGTGGCCAACCACGAGTTACTACCCCTGCGCAAGATCGTCATATTGTGCTGAGTCACCTAAGGAATCGTTCTCTCCCGGCAAGTCAAACAGCAAGAGCAATAGTGGGGAGACGTGGGCAAGTCTCTCGAATGACAGTCATACGAAGACTCAGAGATACAGGCCTTACTGCAAGACGACCTTATGTTGGGCCAAACCTGACTCACAGACATCGTCAGCAGCGCCTGCAATGGGCAGATCTACATGTCAGATGGACTAGACTGCAGTTGAATGCTGTCCTATTCACAGACGAGAGCAGATTCAACATATCCTTTGCTGATGGACGTATGCGGATTTGGCGACGGTGTGGAGAGTGCTTTGCAGATTGCTGTGTTCGTCAGCACAACCGATTTGGAGGCGGCAGTATTCACATTTGGGGAGGATTCAGTTTTCCCCATCGCTTGCCTCTTCACGTCTTCCGTGGAAATGTTAATGCTTTGACATATCGAGATGAGTTTCTGGATGCATTGGTTGCTCCTGCGTTCACAAATTATCCAGACTTGCAGCTTCTCCAGCAGGATAACGCACGTGCGCACACCGCATGCATTACGCAGCAATATCTACAGAAGCAGAACATTGTGACTATTGATTGGCCTGCCCTATCACCAGACATGTCCCCCATAGAACATCTGTGGGACGAGTCTACAGGCAAGGTTCTCCAGCTAATCTGCAACAGCTCGAAGCTGCTCTTACACGTGAATGGGACTTGATTTCCCGGAATTTCCTTCAGAGACTTGTGCGTTCCATGCGGAGCCGCTGCCAAGCTTGTTTGCAAGCACACGGTGGACATACCAGATACTGAGGATAGTGTGAATGAATTTGTTTATTGCATGCATTTTTGGTTTTCTCCCTTGCCAGCACAGAATGCAATGAATTTCATAACAATCAAATGTACAAATTAATGACCAGCATGGATTCATAGGAAAATGAATAAAGATTCCAAATATGTAAACTTGTAAACACTTATATTTACATTTCACACTCTGTTCCTTGATTATACAGGTGGTGCGTTTTTAATGTGCTTCAGTATATACAAGGGGATTGACATAAGTCTTGGGCCTGACCATGAAGAACATGTCACAGAGAGCTGAAATTTTGTATAGTGTTTATTCCTTTTCATTATAGCCACCGTCTGAATCGACACACTTCTGCCATCTCTGCTTGACCTTGAAAAGACCTTGGGAGTAGAACACCCTATTGTTCAAACTAAACCAGTCATCACATGCCAGTATAACCTCTTCATCGCTGTCAAAATGATTTCCTTTTAGCTGTTTTTTAAGATTTGGGAATAGAAAAAAGTCTGATGGAGCCAAATCTTGAGAATATGGTGGGTGTGGAAGAATTTCAATATTCAAATTGTTGGCTGCTAGCTGCACAAGCCGTGCTTTGTGAGAGGGCGCGTTGTCTTTAAGGAAAGGAAGATTTTGAGTGCGGGTTATCCCTCGTTTCCTGGTCACAACCTTTCTTAGTTTGGCGAAAAGATCTGCATAGTACTGTCCATTAACTGTGTTGCCACGATGCAGATAATCTTTCAAAAGGACACCTTTGCCGTCCCAAAAAACAGTCAGCATCACTTTTCCTGCAGATTTCTGCGCTCTCGGCTTGACAGGTGTTGGGGAGCCCGGGGTGTTCCATTGCATGCTGGCAATTTTGGATTCGGGGTCATAATGGTGTACCCAAGTCACATCTACTGTCACCGTGGTCTCCAAAAAATTTTTTGACTGACACTTTTTGAGCAGCTGTTGACAGCAATTTACCCTCTGGTACACGTGTCAACAGTCGCGGAACCCAGCGTGCACACACTTTTCTCATGTTTAGTCTGTTGTGTAAAATTCTATAAACTGTTCTTTCATTTAGTTTTACTCTACTAGCTATCTCCACAATTGCCATTTTTCGATCCTGGTCAATGATTTTCTTCACTCTTGTTGCATTTTCATCGTTGCACTCTGAGGCTGGTCTACCAGATCTTGGCAGATCAGCAACATTTGAGCGGCCGCACTTAAACTGTTGACACCAGTTTTTTTTACCGAAGTATATGAAGGACAAGAATCACGAAACACTGGTTCCATCTCCCTGTGTATTTCGGTAGATTTTTTCCCTGAAACATCAGAACTTTTATCACAGCTCTGGCCTCCTTCTTTTCCATTGTTTTGTCAAATCTTTTGAGCAGCAGATCCGGTCAATAGGGTACATTGCGCCGTGCACTGTAGCGGGAAAACCCATTGAAGAAACAAACCCGTACTTCATACATTCAGTGCTAATATAATAAACTTTAAATGTGCCAAGTTTCATCTTCCTCCTGTGACTCCTTCATGGTCAGTCCCAAGACTTATGTCAATCCCCTTGTATATATATATATATATATATATCTTATGTATATTGTACGCTTAGTAATACAAGTATGATTTCGTTTCCAATACGCATTTTTTCACTTTAACTGTTTATTTTGTTTGCGCTAAACGAATGTTTCATTTTTATGTTTTTTAAAGCAGGATTTTGTTTTGTCGGCAAACCGAACCATTTCTGTTTTGAGATGGTTTTCTCGGTCCTATATACCATAGTGGCATTGAGTGGGTGTGAAAATGACCGTTGTTTATGTCGAACGTTTTTTTTTTTTTTTTGTGGTGCTGCATTGGCAGTGTGTTAGGTCCCGATTTATTCCCGTAGCGAGGCAATCGGTTGATCCTGGGTTCGATTCCCGTGAACTTACTTACTTACTTAGTCGTTCCCCTTCTACCGTGAGGTGTAGATGTTTGGAAGAGAGAGCGCCAGACCATTCTATCAGCTGTCTTATTCCTGGCTTGGTTCCATTCTAGTCCTCGGTCCTTCAAAGATTGTCTAATGTTGTCCTCCCAGCGGACTCTGGGTCGTCCTGGAGGTCTGGATCCCTGGCTCTTTGTTTCCCATGCTTGTCGTGGTAGCCGATCTTCTCCCATTCTGCAGACATGGCCAAACCATCTTAGTTGGGACTGTTCTATTTGGGTCTGCAGCGGATGGGATTTTAGGCCTTGACGGATCGTCTAGTTGCGGACCATGTCTCTTCTTGTTACTTCAACCACTTTCCTCAGATACCTCATTTCTGAGGTTTGGATCTGGCTTTTGTGGGTTGTAGTCATTGCCACGACTCGCATCCATATGTCAAGACTGGGACATAGGTGGAGCGGTATACAGCCATCTTCGTTTTCTTACCAACCTCTTTCTTGCTGAGGAATCCACGATTTATGGCCTGAGAAAGTCTCCCAGCCGCTGCTTTTCGAGTGGCCAACTCTTCTTTGATGCCTTCCTTTCGGTCTATAATAGCTCCGAGATATTTAAAGTGGTCGACCTGCTCCAGGACCTGTTCTCCCAACTTAATCTGATGTTTTCTTTCTTCTCGTGATATCACCATGGATTTTGTTTTAGAGCTGCTTATGACCATCCCTCTCTTATCCAGCTCTTCCTTCCAGACTTGCAGGTTGGATTGGAGATGTGCCTCTGATTTAGCAATCAGGGCAACATCATCAGCAAATGCCAGCTGATTCCCGTGAACGCCAATCATATCTTTTTTTTCCTGTTTTCTAGTTTTCTACTTTTTTATTTCTTACGAGTACCTGCAAATACTCAATTACGTTTATTATTTACCGTTTTGTTGTATAGGTCACATTGAAATAAAGAGTAAATACACGAGAGCATGAATTACTCAAAATCTCAACATTGAATGCTGTATCGTAACGAGTCATTATTGCACGATCTCCGTCCATGATTGTCTATCAGTCAGCTGCTAAATTGAGTTGAATGTACATATATGTTTTTACATAGACATCTGGCGCACAATCCGTTTTTTATTGTTTTCATTTTTTTTTTTTTTTTCGAAACAGCTTTTCCTCATTCGGACTAACTCAGTTAAATAAGGCACATTTAGTTCTGGAACGCAAATGAATAAATGAGCAAGTACATATGCTAAACCAGCAAATATGTGAAAATGTACCAATTGCTTGGGCAGATCGTCTTTCATAATGAATTTAAATTTGTTATTTTTAACCACTTTTCTTTAAGACCAAAATCTTATTTGATATTTGTCTCCTTCCAATTTTTCAACGCTCAAAAATCTCTATGATTAATTCATTTTAGAGAGCTGAAACTGTGCATACAGTTCCCTTTCTTTGTGCATTTTAATTTTTCAAGCTTTGAGTGGCATTTACCCGGTCGAGGTTGATATATTAACTAAACCAATGTAAAATAAAGTGGAAATAATTATATTAAAGAATGGATTTTAAAGATAGAGAAATAAAGTACTGGTAATATAAATTATTGTTTCTGTGTTTGAAAGGGCGGGCGTCGGATGGCGAATGGTGACGTGCCGATTAAATCTATGTGTTTCTTAAAAAAAAAAAAACTTCTGAGCCTGAGTCGTTTGTTTTAAACACATCTCAAGCAATAACCAACATTCTTGTGTGCTTTACATTAGGTGTTTAAACTTATCAAAGTACACGTTATTCAAAGGTGGGTGTTTCTAGGCAAACGTGACTGCTGTTGCAAATAAACTAATATTCAAATGTGACTTAAAATCACGAAACAAGTGAAGGAAATTACGTGCTCTGGACAACATTTTTGCTGTTATCAAATGCATTTTTAAAATAAAGAAGAAGAATAAATGTAGAATACATTCTATTTCATAAAATAAAAGTGAGTGGCCAGTTATTATTGATCAGTTATCATTGGATAAATGGTTTACAAATTTGTATCTTGGTGAACGATATGACGTAAATACTATTAATAATAACTGACCAACCAGCTTTATTCTATGAAATATAATGTGTAAAACATTTCTTTTCTTTTAATTTTTTTTATTTTTAGCGCATTTGGTAACAACAATGATAGTAGTCCCTAAAACTTGTTTCTATCTTTTTCTCGCTTGTGTGTTTTTTTTCCCTCGGGGTGCGTGATAGTTAAATGCGACTAATATGATTTGGTTATTTCACATGTATTATTGTCCGTTCTGGTGGGTATTAGTTACATGCGAGTGATATGGTTTGGTTATTTCACATGTATTATTGTCCGTTCTGGTGGGTATTAGTTTAATTCGAGTGATATGGTTTGGTTATTTCACATGTATTATTGTCCGTTCCGGTTGGTTAGTTAAATGCAAGTGACATGGCTTGGTTATTTCACGTTTATTATTGTCCGTCCTGGTGGGTAGTAGTTAAATGCGAGTGATATGATTCGGTTATTTCACATGCATTAGTGTCCGTCCTGGTGCGTGATAGTTTAATGCGAGTGATGTGTTTTGATTATTTCACACGTATTGTCCGTCTTGGTGCGTATTTGATAAACCGAGGGATATGATTTCTTTATTTTTAATGTATTATTTTTCATTCTGATGTGTTTTAGTTTAATACTCTGGTGATGTGAGTCTCTTTTGACATATGTAATAGTCCATTCTGTCCCGTGTATTTCATTGGGGTCTGTGAAGAGTCAAAGAAAGAATATGACTACTGAATCCTCACGCATGTCGTACAAGGCGACTAATATGAAGTTGTGCATGGAAATGGCTACCACATCATGTCAAACAAAGTGCCCGAGAAATCACCGCTGGATGAGCGTGTGACTGCTTGACGCAGGCTTCAAACAAGTGAACTACCCGTAGAAGTGGCTCCTTGCTCCGTAAAGACTGCAAAGGAAAATGACGAAAATATTCAATTCTGATGCGTGTTAAATGATATTGTTAAGGATAGTGCTAAGAACTGGTACATCCTCTAGTTATTTATAAAATGTAACTAATGTTCGATATTTAATTTACATTGTCGCTGTTCTGTTTTGTAAAAAATATATTTGAGTTCTGTGTATTATATAGTGTTTATGATGATTCGCCTTCTACAATATCTGGCATGTCTCGCATCCCAGAATGTGGATCTCCCACCCTCTCTTGGGGTGTTTGCACCCTTCGTTAAGAAACTCAAGAGAGTTTTCAGTGGCGCAAAGAGAACCTCATCATGAATTGCGAAAGAAATTACCCCTACAAGAACATGCTTAGTTCTTGGGCACAGGCTTTCTGCTTAAAGCCTACCCCCTTTGGTGACTCCCATGCTTATTGAGCAGACAACAGAAGAAGTTAATTATACAACTAAAATCTCGAGTTGTTGTGGTACAGGTGATCTACATTAATGATGCGATAAACACCTTTTTGCTGTTGAGTGGTGTATGTGTCATACATGCAGCAGACAGCTTCAAACAACATGTACATGTTTTAATACCATCTACCCTAGAGCATAAACATCAGATTGATAGAGTGGTTAGAGTGCAGGAGTCTCGCGGAACAGGTGCCGGGTTCAATTCACGGTATCGACACGCTTCAGTCAATCTAGCTGGAAATGGGTGCTTATTGACTTTGCACTTGTGTTAGGGAAGGAAAAGGCAGCGAGGAAGGGAACTGCTCACTCTTCCTGTCGATGCTGGACCTAATATTGTGAAGTCTCTAACACTTCCCTCCACTACGGCTTCCCTGCATGAAGATCAACGGCATAATCTGCTATGGGAGTAACTTTACTGTACTTACCCAAAGAAACAAATAGTTGAAAAATCAACCCATCAAGACAAAAAGAAAAATGTTAACAATACTGTACTTACAATTCAAGACAAAGAAACACAGAAGTTGTTAAAATGTTAACAATACTGTACTTACAATTCAAGACAAAGAAACACAGAAGTTGTTAAAATGTTAACAATACTGTACTTACAATTCAAGACAAAGAAACACAGAAGTTGTTAAAATGTTAACAATACTGTACTTACAATTCAAGACAAAGAAACACAGAAGTTGTTAAAATGTTAACAATACTGTACTTACAATTCAAGACAAAGAAACACAGAAGTTGTTAAAATGTTAACAATACTGTACTTACAATTCAAGACAAAGAAACACAGAAGTTGTTAACAATACTGTACTTACAAAGAAACACAGAAGTTGTTTAAAATGTTAACAATACTTACTTACAATTCAAGACAAAGAAACACAGAAGTTGTTAACAAAAAGACAAAGAAAACAAGTTGTTAACATGTTAACAATACTGTACTTACAATTCAAGACAAAGAAACACAGAAGTTGTTAAAATGTTAACAATACTGTACTTACAATTCAAGACAAAGAAACACAGAAGTTGTTAAAATGTTAACAATACTGTACTTACAATTCAAGACAAAGAAACACAGAAGTTGTTAAAAGAAACACACAATTCAAGACAAAGAAGTTGTTAAAATGTTAACAATACTGTACTTACAATTCAAGACAAAGAAACACAGAAGTTGTTAAAATGTTAACAATACTGTACTTACAATTCAAGACAAAGAAACACAGAAGCTGTTAAAATGAAACAGAATTAATTGGAAGAGCTCAAGTACATTGGTAGTACGTTCACCACAAACTGAAGATTGAATAGAGAAAATGAACCGCGAATTCTGTAAATCAATAAAGCGACCTATTAGTTAAATCTAATTTAGAAGAACCTGTCAAAAAATTAGATGTTTGAGAAATCTAGCAAACAGAGCACGAAGAAAGCTGACGAGAAACGATGCGACAAGGGCCGCTCTTGAAACAATGTCCTTGAAGGAATATCATGTGTGGTGAAATAAGATTGTTAGGACAGCCAGTGAGGATGGTGCTAATATACCATGAGTGAAGGTGAAGGTCAATTCAGTCTCATAAGAGGATACTACCGAAGGAACTGAAGCGTTACAGACTTCACTATACTAGGTCCAACTTTATAAGGTAAGGTGATCATTTCCTGTCTTCGCTGCCTTTGCCTTCACTAACTCAAGAGCATTGCCATTTAGAGCGTGATGCCATCAGGTTTCAATCCCTGAACCCGGTAAATTTTCTCTAGAGGCAAACACGATATCGTCACGTCCAGCCTACTCAGCTGTAAATGGGTAACTGTATTTTCTGTTGAGTAAGGAAAAGAAAAGGCATCGAAGAAAGTAGCTGGCCGCCCCATCTGATAAGAAAGCAAGACCTTGGATGGAGGTCTCTAACACTTCATTCCCCTACAGCGGTTTTCGCTATTGGACTGTCCTTATCACGAGTACGAGCATATAACCTCACTATGAAACACATTAGGATTTGGGGTCGACCCAAGAGAAAAATGCTTCGAGCAAGTGACAGTCATGGTAAAGAAAAAGACACATCACGTCAGGCAGCACAGCGGGCGCTGGATCGGAAACCAATAATCAGCTATACCTGCGAGAATTAACATCATTTATAGTGTCCTTTATTTGAAACAGCAAATTTATTTACGATTCTGAATTGCACACAGTCAACAGTTAAGAAGGAATATATGGTGTTCATTGCATAGGCGGCTACTTGCAACAATCTGTCAAGGAAACTGTTTTACACGAACACAAGTGCTGCACGTTACGATCAGCAAATCTTCGCCAGGGATAGAGCTCATGCGAAAAACACACAACGGTTAAGTGGCTAGATGCTCTATTCCAACTCAAGTCATCTTTAACGTTTATAGGTTTTCTTTTTAATTCGTTAAGATTTGTTTCTTCGATTTTGTTATACTTTTATGCATTTTGTTCCTTTTCTCAGAATAAATCTGTGTTGCACTTACGTCAATTACCTTTTTAGGTCTCATTCATAGTTGGTATTCAAACTTTACAGTTCTCACCCGCGTGCTATTCTTCATTCATTCATCGCCTTTTAGGTCCCCAAGGAGCATTGGCCTTGAACAAACTTATGCCAAGTCATCCTGTCACGTGACATAGGCCTTCAACAAACTTATGCCAAGTCATCCTGTCACGTGACATAGGCCTTCAACAAACTTATGCCAAGTCATCCTGTCACGTGACATAGGCCTTCAACAAACTTATACCAAGTCTACTTGTCACGTGCCATCAGCTCAGGACCTTTCCATGTCCTCTTTATCCCCTGTATGCCTGTCTCCAAATCTCTTCTCAATGTGTTCCTTGGTCTTCCTGTACCTTTTTTTTTTTAACCCTGAGGATTCTAGAGCAAGGTTGTGCTATCAGCAGCTTTCATCAATGTGCGTCCTATCCATCTCCAGCATCTTCTTCTCATCTCTTGCTCTACTGGCGCTTGTCTGGTTCTTGTTATCAATTCCACATGAGTGATCTTGTCATACCACTTCAATCCTTCTATTCTATGCAACCACTCATTTATGAAAGTCTGTAATTTTTTTTAGTTGTTGTATTTGTTGTTCTCCATGTTTCAGAGCCATACAACAGGACTAACTTGACATTTTAATTTACAATTTTGATTATTGTATTGCATCTGGTTCCTTGTGATCTCCATACATTTCCCAATGCAATGAAAGCTCAATTTATGTTAAATGCTAATGATTTCTTCCAGAAGATCTTAAAGATTTTAAACCAGCGAGCACTTCACAACGACGTAATATCATACTGACCATATTTCGACCGATGATGCCAGATGCTGGCTGCATAAAATGAATGTGAATGTTCGAACATCTTGTGAATGTACTTCACGTAATGTGATTACACTGGCACTGCTTTTAGGTGTCCGTCATTTATATCACGGTGCTGTGTACACTGTAGCGTTCGTCCATATAGCCAACTACTCGTGATAAAATAATTGACTATACAAAAACTGAAGAACTCAAGACCATTGATATTGTTATTGCTTTCTTTATGGCACTGAATCAGTTGTTTATTACAAAACTTCTGAATAAGGTCAGTAATAGGAGTACTGAAAATAAAAAATATTAGTGGTTGTAGTTGTTGTTGTTTTGGCGATGGTGGTGGTTGTAGTATTAATAGTAGAAGTTTCGAGAAAAAATAATGCAAAAGTCGTAGGGCTGGCAACCTCTACATGTAAAACAGATTGCTACATTAACTACCGCTACTGATAAATGTTTTGATGCAGGCTTTCTGTAAGGGACCAGCTGTAGCGGTGGCACCATGCTCCACGAGGAGCGAAAAGAAAAGAGAAGTTTAAAGTTATTAATGAAAGCAGAATAATATTTGGCATGGTAATTTAAAATATGTAATAATAATAATAATCATAATAATAGTAAGACGATCATGAAATGCTGTTAATTGGCTATTTATGAAACTTCACTTTCATTTGCAAAAAAAAGGGTAACACATCTGTTAAAATTTCCTTGTTAAATCATGACATACACAGATAACAAACAACATAAAATAATTATCAGACAGCTTTAGGAACTTGAAGGAAAAAAAAACATAAGCGCGTTGATGAACTTCGTCAAAAACGGCTTCAATTGTCCATTCTTATTTGTTTCATTACACGGTATTATCACTGCTGGTTTTAGTACGCGGTATTTTCACTGCCGGTTTTAGTACTCGGTATTTTCAAGGCCAATATGTGTATAAACCTTCTATATACTTGGTTTTGGATAATTAGTATGAATAAGATTTTTATAACGAGTAAAAGACTTTTGATTGCTTCATCAGCCTCAGTGGTTTCCAACCTGATAGCTGTGTGACAATGGATAATACATTTTGGGCACTAGGGTGGAGCTGAGGCAACCCCTTAAATTCATTTTGTTTTTTAGCCCGCCCAATTCATCTCTTTTTGGTCGACTGTAGTTGTAAATTGAAGTAACTGGCCTGTCACTTTAAAATCGGACAGGTTCACTCCTCTTTTCTTTAATGTTGGTATGAGAAATTTTTGACGCGTCCAGGACTCACTGTCACGGTAGGCGGCATCTTTCTTAGAGTTCTTTGATCACGAGTTAAAACCTGGCACTCGGTTTCTGTGAGTAGATCTGCAAACTTTCCCTGGCCTTTGACACCAGGGAAAGCCATCGCCTTTCGTGCGCCCACGGGTAGACCCGATTACGTAAGAAATGGCGGTCTCTCTCTTTTAGCACGGCTTTTAGTTCACGAAACTCGGGAAACTAGATCTCGGGATTCTGTAGTGGTTGCGTCATGTTATGTTGCATGAGTCACTCGAAATCACAGGTGGCCGGACACCTGTGACCTGAGAGGGGCTATATAATCTGAACTCTTTAGTTGTCTGGCACTAAATGCTCCAGGGATTCTAGAAGAGTGGACGTGTCATAATTAATTGGCAGATTCGACCAGCTACTGTTGGTGTAGTGAATTTCTTCGCATTTCGGTAAGAGCGCTGATTTTATTTAGATAGTTTGTGTAGGTAGAATCTATCACTAATCAATTCTCAGGGGGCGAACGCGTATAGCAGTACATTTTTCTATCTCATTATCATAACGGGAAAGTGGATAAATTTTAAGTTCGCTAAGTACCACTAAAACTACGTAGATGGGATCTTAAATAATTGTGTTCAAGGGATAGTGAGTGTGTGGTGAAATCAATTTTGTTAATACAACTGTAAACTCAATTTTTTTTAATTGCAACGAGTTCCTTAAGAGATGGGTGTTTTTCTGTTCCCCTAGAGTTGTATATAATTGTACTTATTGGACTTATACCAATCATTTGTATAACGGGATACTTATGAGTTCCCGGATAAGTTATGGTTTGGGGCCATGCTTGTAAATATTGACTTTATTGTTGTGTGTAGCCCGAGATGGGTTTCTGAAGGATTGACGCCTCACGGGTTCGCTGGCTACCAGATCCGCGAGGTTGTTTATATTCAGGCCTTAGACCTTTACGCAACCTATGTGCGAGCGTATGGCTGATCACGCACCAGCGAGTGCGTGGCCACCAATTGGCTGATCCCCCGGCAATGAGAGATGGTTGGGAATGCGCTGAATCAACCTAAAAAAACGGTTTGACGCTCCAAGACAACTTGGGAAAAGGAGAGCGTAGGATTGTCGATTTTGTAAACAGTATTTGTCTCGATGTATATGTATTATTAGCTAGTGGACCCTAATTTAGGCGACTAGCTTATGGCTTGTATTTATTGTATCTTCACAGCGAAGAAGGCAATCTTCCACACGCCACCGATGTGGGAACCTGAAAACCAGCATTTCTTCAAAAGCTCTGGTATCACAGCCTCGACCGAGTTCTCGAGTTGAGATCGGTTTTGGTAAATCCTAAAACCCATTACCAGGAAGGCAGAGTTGAGTACCCACTGCCGATACCCTATGCTCCTGTAGCTGCTAAACCTCTGAGACCACCAACATTCAAGCTCACCAAACTTCAGAATAGAGCACCCATCTTGCCTTCGTTGCAGACCGGTGGGCCCTGTTCACGATACGCCCAGTCACAATTGAATTGGCCGCGTCTCTCGGTATATAAAGGCGCACCGCTTTCGCAAACCCGAGTTTGGACTCATTCAACACACGGGATATCAGGGTTAATTATCCTTTAAGTCACACGAAGGAAAGGTATAGAATTTACCCGATCATTGGTTCAAATCTAGGATATTACCTCACTGACAGACAGGGATTTTATCTCAAAGGCGTGTGACGGACATTAATTAATCTTCCTAGAAGTACCGGTTGTGCTAGAAGAAGGTGTTTACCTCTCTCTCCATTATTGTAGGGGCTTTTGTGGGTTTTTCGTGGTGTGTTCTTTTGCTGTGGGGTGTGTGGGTGTGTAGCCTAGTTGCAGTCGTCTCTATTTGAGGCTGGGGACTGTGACGGGGACACAGATTAGAATTTGGCTTAGACGTTATAGTACCCATTGTGGATTTTCCTAGTTGTTTTTTCTGTTCTTTTCTTTTTCTTCCTTTTTTCTGGGGGGGGGGGGGGGAGGGTTCTTTGTGTACAATTTTGATTGCCATTTTTGTTTTTTTAAAAACCAAAATCGGTTGGGGTTCTCTTTTGTTATTATTCTGTTCATTGATAGTAAATCATACTTTTGTTTGGATTGATTTTCTAATTTCTGCCATCGCGCAGACACAGTAATCTTTTCATATATATATATATTATATATTTATATTGATATATATATATTATCTAATATATATATATATATATATATATATATATATTTAGTATATATATTAATATATATATATATATATATTATATATATATATATATATATATATATATCTTAATAAACTTAGAAAACTAATTAGCCGTGGGTCAGAATTTCCTTCCTACTTTTACATCTGTGATTGTTGAATGTGAAAACCACTTGGTGTGTATCAATCAATTACTTTGTATATCTATTCATTTGTTGATAGGTGAGAAAGAGAGGGTGAGTGGAGTTGAGATCTAAATAAGTCCGAGTGGCAGGGTAAAAGAGTGTTTCTCATCTTTGTACGCCTGACTGTCACACTTCCACCCAACATTCACATTTGCTATTTCAGACTTCTTCTATTATCCACTCCTCACTTAGACTTTTCACCCGTGTGTTACCGGGGCCCGAAAGGGGAGCAAAGAATAGTAACACTGTCCCCTGCCAAGCATGTCGTAGAAGGCGACTAAGGAGGGTTGGGCATGGGGCCGGTTACCCCATCCTGTTAAAAAAAATTTAAACCACAAAAAACTTCAACAAATATGGACAAGTCAAATAAAGAAAATAAAACACAGCCATCCAAGACAGGGGAAGGTCCTCTCGCGGGGAGGCGTATGATGCAACACAGAGAAAGCCGAAAGGAGTCTGTGTTGCTGACTAACCTTCTTTCTTCTAGGAGAACTTCCAGATTTGGCACCTGGAATACATGGAGAAGAGAGTTGGAAACAGAGGTGAAAATGATGAGGAGAACATGGAAAGAACTTGAGATGATGGCACGTGACAGGAGGACTTGGCATGTGTTTGTTGAAGGCCTATGCTCCTTTGGGAGTGGAGGGTTATGAATGAATGACTTAGACTTTTGTCTTGTCTGAGACAGACTCCTCTTCCCCACTCGTGACAAGCTGCCGTTCTCACATATGAGTTAATTAATATTACGATTATGGTATGGTGTGAGTGATAAAACGGCGGTAAGGGGGTTAAAGTTTATAAGAGGCTGTTATGAGAAGTTAAGTCACATACACTAACGCCAGATTAACAAGACGAGAACTTTTGCACAACATTATAGAAAAAAATCTTGATTTGGCCGATCCCGCTGACTCATTTGACAGATTGAATTATGTTAATGTCAAATAACCATGAAACATTTTGAATTTGATTTCAGTAAAGCTAACCGTCAATAAATAATTGACAAAGCTGAGGGTTCCTTTAGCAGCTGAGAACTTCATCCATTTATAAGTTTAAAAACTATGCATAACAATGAAGACAATTATCATCTATCAGATTCTGACCTTGAGAACGTTTATTCTCATCTCGAAGTCGTCTAGAAGCATACGAAGATAATACTTGAAAATCTTGAGAAAGTAGAAGTTGCTGGCTGGATTTTTTTTCCACCTTTCTCTAGACGTAAAGGATGAAATAATGAAAAGACAAGATAACCTCATAGCAGAGACTTTCACCACTGACAGTCATAGGAGCCTGAGACTCCGGGTGTCCGTCGCGCATCAAAGTTTTTCCATTCGTTGCTGTTTCCGTAACATGTGTGATTTTTTCCATAGACAGGGGTGTCGGCCCTGCGCTAAAAACCCCAACCTAGAGGACCAGAGTACCAGCTTTTGTTTGACCCCTATACTTGCAGACCAGTCTTGCTTGGTTGAACCAACCAGGAGTAAAACTCCTACTGGCATAGCTCTGGTGGTTGTCAGGGTACACAAGCTGCCATACCGCTACAATGTACAGGTACCATTGATGGCAACCCTGAGCCAGTAACAATAAGGAACCAGTAGTTAGAACAGACAGACACATTTACTTACCTAGGATGCATAGTAACACCAGACGGCGGAACAAGCAAGGACATTAACAACAGAATGAATAAGGCGAGAACAGCCTTTGCTAGTCTCAACAACATTTGGAAGTCTTCCCAGTACAGCACAAACACCAAACTAAGACTGTATGAGAGCTGTGTACTTTCTGTGCTTCTCAATGGTGCGGAATGCTGGAGAGTAACAGAGAAGGAAATGTCAAAACAGTCCTCCTTCCACACAATCTGCCTAAGGAAAATTCTCCGAATCTTTTGACCGAATACCATCAGCAACCAAGAACTGCTTATTCGGAGTAACCAGGAGGACATGCACACCATCATAGCTGGCAGACGCTGGAGTTGGGTTGGCCACGTCCGAAGAAGGGACCCTGATACCATTACAAAAACAGCTATGCTATGGACCCCCGAAGGAAAGCGAAAGAGAGGCCGACCAAAAACAACCTGGCGGAGAACTGTGGAAGCCGAGGTGCAAAGAATGAACCAGAGTTAGGGCACTGTACCAAGGATGGCCGCCGACCGAACAAAGTGGAATCAATTTGTTGCTGCCCTACAAGACGCCACCAGGCGTGGTGGCCACTGACTGCTTTGACGGTCGGCGGCTATGGATCAAAGAAGAAGAATAGCAGAGACTGCCGTAGGGGAGGCAAGTGTTAGAGACTTCGCAATGTTAGATCCAGCTTCGAAAATGTGGTAATCTTTTCCTTCGCTGCCTTTTCCTTCCCTAACTCAACAGCAAAGTCAGGTACACATTTCCACCTGGGTAGACTGGACCGCGTCTTTGCCGCCAGAAGCCAGCACTTAAACACTCTGCCAATCGGACGATCAACGCAAAGGATATGTGCAAAAATATACAAAATTAGTTTTAGAAGCGCAGCTTAATTGTGGGGATCAAATACCGTTCAAGCAAACAAGACTGTGAGCTGTTGTGGGTAACAAAACGTTTTACTGTCGTCTGTGGGAGGAAATAGTCACTGGTCCAGGTATTCCTATACATGTTTCTAGTTGAAAACAGCAACAACACATGTATGGGAAGGTTAGAAACAGTTTTGTGAGAGTGTGAAAGAGATTATCGGAAACTGAAGTCGTGGAATACTGATCGAGATATAAAAGACTCGGTGCAGATAATATTTTTTTTTCAAGGCAGCCTTTCGTTGACTGCATTTCTTTCTTTGTAACAATATCTCACGTCAGATTTTTTTATTTGCAATATGCTCCCTATTAGCGAAGAAATATTGTATTTCCTAGTAATGATTTCAGGTCCGCTATCTGTCTATGTTTTATGATGCAGATGTATTTATCTTTTAGTTTTCTTTGCTGCCATGAAGCCGCCGATAGTATCACACACCAAACCTATACAAATGTAGATAACTGGTGAACGTTGCGGTATTCCAAACAAAGTGATTTTCGACTTACAATTCAGTAGTCCATGATTTTTTTTTTTTTTTAGTGTTCCGTTTAACTTACATTTTTTTCATTCTTCAAGTACGAAATATCTCGAAAAATAAGTAAATACCATTTTTTTATAAAATACAATTTTGCTTCGTTTTGGCGAGGCGCGTCCCGTTCAGCCTAGTCGGTTATATTAGGGCACTTGTCCAAATGTAATAGACCTTTAGGTCTAGTGAATAAGCAATATTTAGTTACAAGTAAATACCATATAAAAAGTCAGTCTCTAACATTCATTTTACCAGGGAGCTATAGACGTAACAGGTTGGGAACCACTGATCTATTGCACAACTTTAGATGATGTTCTTACTATAATGATAGTTGATGAAATGAAATGGAGCAGATCGTGACCACTAATTAATGAAGCGTCCCATAATTTATACAGCGCACGTGGAAGATGTTATACTTCTTATCTCTAAAAGCCAACCTTCATTGCTGAAATGAAATGGCTGTTTGCATTAAATAGAATGGACGTACATT
This sequence comes from Oreohelix idahoensis, assembly GCA_024509875.1. NCBI lineage: Eukaryota > Metazoa > Mollusca > Gastropoda > Stylommatophora > Oreohelicidae > Oreohelix > Oreohelix idahoensis. The sequence continues at coordinate 52,984 of JAMPIV010009576.1, forward strand.
TTTTCACTATATAAAGTATTTATTTCTCAGTCCTACTAATAGTAAAGCAAATTGATACACCGTATCAAATAATGCAGTTCGACTCAATGATTCTCATTTTCCTATTCGAACAAAAGAAGATTGATTGTCCCGAAAACCACGGCTGTATTCTGCTGGATCTTTGATTAGGTCTTTATTCTTTCCAATTCGAACGAAGGCTGATGAAGGAATCTTTCCGATTCTGACAAAAGCTGAGCCCCTGTTTGCGACATGTATAGGCTCTTCATCATCTAGCATATTACCGTCCGGTAAACTCTCGAAGGGTGTTAACGAAGGTTCAATAGACGAAGACTGCATGGTGAGCGCGTTGTCAGATAATGGAGATTTGCCAATACGGACAAAGCTGGAAACTCTCTTGTTTAACTCAGCAGCCATATCTTTGCTGAGTCCTGATTTACCAATTCTCACAAAGCTGGAAACTCTCTTGTCCTTATCGTCTTCTTCACTTTGTTCAGATTTGCCTATGCGGACAAAACTTGAAGCCCGCTTGTCTTCTTCGCCGGATTTTCCAATTCTCACAAAACTGGACGCGCGCTTTAGAAGATCTCTATCACTATCATCCGATTTTCCAATTCTGACAAAACCAGAGACTCTCTTGTCAGAATATTCTGGCACTTCAGCCAGGTCAAGTACTGGATTTTTCCCAATGCGCACAAAACTGCTTCCCCGTTTGTCGTAATTGTTAAAATTTGATTTTCCTATCCTAACAAAACTAGAGGGCGATCTTCCAATTCGGACAAAACTTGACGGGGATTTGCCAATGCGCACAAAACTAGAAGGGGACTTGCCAATTCTAACAAAACCAAAAGGACCTCTGCCAACCCGCACAAACTGCGATGCCCGTTTAATATTTTCCAGAAAGTTGTCTGTTTGGCCGGAATATGCGTTACGTGATTTCCCGATTCTAACAAAAGCAGACGCCCTCTTGTCAAATCCGTCTTCATTCTCATCTCTGTCCAACCTTCCTATACGAACGAAACTTGAAGGACCTCTGCCAATACGGTCAAACTGGGATGCAGTTTGTTCATTTTCAGATCCCTCGGTGTATGTAGGATCATTTGAGCTAAGTTCTGAGCCAGGCAGTCGCCCAATTCTGATGAATCTATTCATGGGAAGCATCCTACCAATGCGGACAAAGCTGGATGCTTTTTTGTCCATGTTTCCATATTCAGAATCAATTTTACTATAGGCATTGTCAGTCAGGCTCTCACCAAAGCTTTCACTTAGTCTTGCAGGTGGATAAACGTCCTCTTCTTGCTCTGCTTCTACGGGCGTGCTCATCCGTTTAAGCCGGTTGTTTAAACCCTGTTTTCCAAAAACGTTAGAGTCGGCAACATTGTGAGAACTACTACCACTGCCTGTGACTGACTTTACGTTGGTTATGTCACCAAAGCTTGGAGACGTTGTTATTAAAATTACAACACAAAGGATGAACCGTTTTGTTTGCGGCATTGTTCTTATGGGTCCTTGGTTTATCTGAAACGATATAAATTGACACATTATTAAACGTGGAATTCTATTAACAAATTACACAAATGCAATCACAGTGTTTACTTCATCGCAGAAACTTACAGATCCTTAAAATAAGGCGACAAAATGGAATATGTGATCATCTGAATATAATTATAGTGCGGCAATCTTTCCTAGAGAAGATGTTCTCGACTACACAAGAATGCTTGGACAAAGCGAGAAAGATCTGGGAGAAAGTAGGACTAATACTCAGGGATGCAGAAAGTGAATTCATAAGTAAGAACGCAGAGAGCAGTGCGTCTTAAGCCTGAACTGAATATTTCATGATAGATGAACCACATGTGAAAAGTGTCAAGAACCAAACACAATTATAAACTTTCTTGTGCAATGCAAAAAATATGATTAGCAGAGGCAAAACATTAAGACACACTGCAATGACCACAAGGTAGAAGTGAGTGGAGAAAATCTTATAAACATTAAGACACCACTAGAAATACAAAAGTTAATAAAACACTATATTACAAAAACAAAAGCTAACACATTAAAAATAAATAGCTAAATAAGGATGCTAGCCAATAGTCTACAGTGGTAGATTTCCTCCCAGATGAGTATGGATTGACTATAAATAAACCTCCAATCAATATTAAATGCATACCAGTATAGACACTACCATTTATCTGAACAATAAAATAATATGAACTATAACTAAAATGTAAAAATACCTAGAGAGAAATAATAAAGCAAAGAGCATAAAATCACTACACGCAAGAAAATATTACAATAAATTAAATCGCCTCCTCATATAACCAACAGCTCCATCTATATGGTAGATGGTTGAGAGGGGCGTGCTACAACGAAAATTAGTAAACACCTTAATTAATAAATCATCATGCCATGGACCCGGGTGGAAGGTACCGACCCCTTTTTGGAAAATGTGTACATCAACTTATATAAGTTGTACATATTTAAAATGGTTCAAATGTTTTAGGTTATGTACCCGGGCCCCCTTGAATCCATTCACAGACCCCAAGAGGTACGGGCACCATAGGTTCAGAGCCCTGTCATAGAGAGATATTGTTCGTGGACTATTGACCTACATATATACAAATGTTAAAGTGCCATTGATTGACCATTTTATCAACTATACTTTCTAACAGATGAACTTCATTTGAATCATTGTATCGGCGCTGATAACCTATGTCAGTGTTCCCCAGAGTGTGGTTCGCGTACCCTCGAGGACACACAGAAGAGATTCAGGAGGAACACTTGTATTATTTTTATTTTACATTATCATACTTCTTTTGTTAGCTGCAGAAAACAGTTCAATAAAAAGTAATGTATGAAAGGGGTACACCGTTAAGTCCCATAAGGGGTAGAAGATTGTTATAATTATAGGAAATACTGGCCTACATGATCAATTATGCTTTCAAATAAATAGAGCGACGATTGACAGAGTGGTTAGAGCGCTTGATTCTCGAGACAAAGATACCGAGTTCCAAACATTGTATCGCCTCGCCCCTGTTTACTCTGCTGTAAATGAATACCTGATTATGGTCTTTGATTAGTGACAGCAAATGCGGCAAGGATGGGAGTCGGTCATCCCCACGTCATAAGGCTGACACCTTGTATAATGACACTTCTAAAGTTTCATTCCCCTACTGTAGTATCAGAAGCTTTGATAATTACTTTTATCATTGCTTTTGTAAAAATAGATGCAGGAATAATCAAGCTGGCCGTTTTAACTGATTGACTTAAAATCAGTTCGTTGCTTATAAGAATGTGCAACACAGCCGGTGACAGTGATTCACTTGTTGATAGACTATACTTTCTCATAGATGCGTGAATATTCAAGTGAGTAAATAATTATTCAATTATAATTGATAACTTAGTCTATGCCTTCATTTCTGCGAATTATTTATGTTTCCCTTCTCTTACATCATTACTTTAATGGCTTAGATATCCTGCAGTATGTTTTCTGTTTTCGTGTAGCTCTGCCTGTCTGCATTGTTAACCCATGTAGCGAAACGGACACTCTGGAAATCGCCTCGTAATTAGGAATTCTTCATGATTAATCGCAATATAATCTATAGTTCACAACTGGGGAATCACCTAATGATTCTGATACGAAAAGGGAGGTAACAATCAGAATCGACACAAACAGCCAATCAAACGCAGAGGTAGTGAAAGGGGAAAACTAATCGGAATGAAAAAAGGAAACCCAACCAGAGACAGATTAAACCAATCATATTGATGTAAAGGAGATCCGGTCAAACACTGGCTCAATCAAACCATACGGACGGGACCCCAAGATGCAGCAATAGTGAATGCAGTCAGCGACCCATAGCTGTACTGCTTACATCAGGACCAGCGAACCAGAGCTGGTCAAGACCGCACTCCACCTCCACGTGGTGGTCCTGGAAACAGTCTGCAGCAGTGCAGTCTGGCTGAGCGAGTGCGGATCGCAATGGGAAGGCAAACCCGGTCCCTAAAAAATGCCGTGCTGAAGTCGGATGTGTCGACCGAAAGGTGCAGATATCACAGCTTAGGCGTAAACAGACACAACGCAACCACCGTCCTTTTCAGGGCGAACGAGGAAGAAGGAAGAAGAAGAAGCCATACGGACTAGGAAACTGTATTGAATCCCGCTTTAGTGTCAATTCTGGACTATCTCAGAATTTCACTGCAAGATCCCATAGCTGAGAAGACATCCAGCAGATTGACCTACACGAGTAAGAAGCCACAGCAGACAGTTAAGAAGCCCAGCTGACTTGCTGTTGTGAAGCCGATTGCTTATAAGCCAGTCAACGTGATAGATGCCTGAAAGTTTCCTTGTTGAGAGAGAGTCGTAAGCAAATTTCTGGTAAAGTGTAAAATCGACTGCAGTGTGTGAGTAAAGGACAACCCCTGCATTTGCCTGGTAGTAGCTGTAATGTGACGGACATATCATTCTGGAAAGCGCCCGTAATAAGAAAATCATTAGGATTTATCGCATTTTTATTTCTATATCTGAAATTCACAGCGGGTGAATCATCTAATTATTCGAGGACGAAAAATAAAGCACCTAATCAGAAGTGCAGAAAAAAGCCAATCAAACCCAAAGGGACGAAAACTCATAAAATGAAAACAGGAGATTCAACTATAGACAGATTAAACCAATCAGATTGATGCCAGGGAGATCCAATCTAACACGGGCTCAATAAAATTCATACGGACTCGGTCACTGTATTTAAGCCCGCTCAGATTCAAATCTGGACTCTCAACATTTAACTTCACGATCTCATAGCTGAGAAGACATCCAACGGACTGACCCACACTTGAAGAAGCCACATAACCATAGCCAATAGCTGACAAAAGCAAAGCTGACCAGCTTTGTGAGCCTAACTTGCCTGGTGATAAGCTCAGAAACGTATTATTGTGTCTTCATGGTATGTTAACGTGTATTAATCGTTAGGTTACAAAGTATCCTGATTTTACGTAAATTGAGTACATTTTAACAATGATGTTTTGATTGACTTTGATTTACATGCTTAAGTCTTATCTTCTTCGTCTTTGATCCTTAGCCGCCGACCGTCAAAGCAGTTAGTGGCCATCATGCCTGGTGGCGTCTTGTAGGGCAACAACAAATTGATTCCACTTTGCTCGGTCGGTGGTCATCCTTCGTACAGTGCCCCAACTCTGGTTCATTCTTTGCATCTCAGCCTCCACAGTCCTCCGCCAAGTTGTTTTTGGTCGGCCTCTCTTTCGTTTTCCTTCAGGGGTCCAAAGCATAGCTGTTCTTGTGATGGCATCGGGGTCTCTTCTGAGGACATGGCCAACCCAGCTCCAGCGTCTGCCAGCTATGAAGGTGTGCATGTCCTCTTGCTTGCTCCGAGTAAGCAGATCTTGGTTGGTGATGGTTGTGGTAGATTATGATTAAGTGATTTCATATATCTTTTTCTTTATCTTCATGCTTTTCTTCTACCTTCTCTGTCACCTACGCCTGTAGGAATTTAACCCTCGCATATTCAAACCTCTGTCTTTCTTATAATTTAGCAAGCAGTTTATGGCTGTTAGCATTTACTGCATTCTCGTTGATGCAGGTTAGCGAGAAGACCTGGTCTCGCTCACCTGTAATTATCTCGGCAGCGATCATAAAAATCGCCGTAACGAGAACAGTCGGTGATGGAAAGGGGAGACAATTTGTCTATGACCTTTGCCTGGATTCGTGCGTTGTAAGTTAATTTACAAGATGCGAACCGCCATATCAAAGACTCTCGCTATAATTCATTTACGACCACTTCTGCAGATGGCGAGAATGAGGCGATAAGATATATGTAGATTCTATTTCATCTAGATCTTAATATAGACCTAGCTTCGGCATTGGTGCGATAAAAGTTGTTTGATTCGCAGAATGAGATAGAATTTATGTAGATTTTCCAAAAGGTGCCAACATCTGGCAACAGTCTGCTAGTTACAACTTTCCCTTTGATTCTTAGTCAGTTTCAGATATTTATACCCCTGCAGTTTAGACTTCATTCATTCAGTACTGCCACAGCTTCAGAGAGACAGCTAGCGCGAGTTCTAGAAAACACTGTAATAGTAGAGTCTTAGTTTCTTGTTGAGAAAATCTTAGAAGTTTGTGTGAAGGTAAATATAAATATGACTAGTATTGTCGAGTTATAGAATTGTTAGTTCGAATAATATCTTCACTAGATTGCGTGCAGAGTGATTTACTAGTTTATTCGTCATTATGAATTCTCTAAGTTTACTGTGTTACAGTAGATAGCGGAATAATTATATTTCTAGCTAAAACTCATTCAGCTATAAATAATGTTAATTAAATTGCTAGTAACCAGTCGGAGAACATTTTAACTAAGTAAATGCACTGATTCATCATGAGTGTTGACGAGATATGTATTTATTTCTAATTCATGATGATTGATTTTTTTAATGACTAGAATTTATTTCACGGGAGTTTTAAACAATAAGACAAGCTCTAATTTTGCGGTTTATAACTTAAGATAAATGACCGAAGTGAACATATTCTATTTACGCGTAGGATCGGGTATACTATTAGGGTTGAGTATTTACGTTTTTCTCTTCCTTTTATACAGTATCTGGGTCAAGCCCAAAACCTACAAGCGGTTTCTGTTTATGTATAGCAGAGAATAACTAGACGAAAAGAACTATTTTGCTGAAGTTTATACTAGCATTGAGTTCCAGAGTTCTTTTCCAATAATCAAAGTTTTACAGTCGGCCCGTGGTGGCGACTAAATCAAACATTAAACATAATCAAACCTGTGACATTACTTGTATAACAACCACTGTTGTTGAGAAGAAGATAAATCCTGAACAGAGTTATTTACCTGCAACTCGAGGTAACGATCGATTATTTCAAGCTACTGTACCCTTGTGAACATTAGACATCTAAAATTATTTTACTACCTGGACAAAAATTGAAGTGACATTTATCAGCATCCTACGTACCATAGTGAAGCGAGCGTTTCCCAAGATTTGAATTTATTAGCCTTGGAGAAGCTGGGGCTTGTTTCGCCAAAACACACCCATGGATGGGGGCTGTATGTTCCTTAAACAATTGTTCCAGATGTGGTGAGAATGCCTATTAGGTAAGAACGCATGTCTTGTGATCACAAGTGTGTCAGAGCGAGAAAATGCAGGGATGATTAATTCTTTGATTCTATAATCCATATATCCATTGATTGTTTTTCTTCTTAAAGATTACATATGCTATCTATTTCTGAGTAGATTACAGGAAAAACCTCTGTTATTTACGGCAGTGAGAAATCCTAGACCATAGTGTATAAATCTGTGACTCTTTGGGGCGAATAACATCTCTTATAACGGGATCTTGGTTCAACAGAGGGGGAAAGGATTACACCTACGGGTCAACTCCGTTATTGATTCCTTAACCTATGTTTATTTGTGTATCGATTTGATAGACTAAATTTATTTACTGTGTTGTGAAATTCTTTTTTATGATAAATAAAATTTACATAAACTTATTCAAGAGTGTCGGTCAGCTCGTCCCAAAATATATATATTCCATTGTTATAGTTTTCACGTTTGTATGTCAAACTGTCGTCACTTATGTGGGTGTGTCGGTGAGTGGTTGATATATTGTTCATCTACGAGTATATAACTGAGTTATCTGTCTAATAAATACTTTCTGTTGTAGAGATGGGCTAAGCGAGAGGATCTCCTCGAGTCTCAGGGACAGAATTACCTAGTTTCCACCATCTCACTCCTGAAAATCTATTTCTATTACTATCTCTCACTGAGTCACCTCAGGTTCTAGTCTATTCAGAAGGGACCAATCTGTGTCTTAATTCCCCTATCATAAATCTACGACAATGGTGTTCGGCCAAAAAATTCGGAGAATTTTTCTTAGGCATGTTGTGTGAAAAGAGGACAATTTCGACATTTCCTTCTCTGTAACTCTCCAGGATTCCGCGCCATAGAGAATCACAGAAAGCACACAGCTCTGATACACGTATAATCTTAATTTTGTGATTGTGCTGTACTGAGAGGACTTCCAGATGTTGTTTAGACTAAAAAAGGCTGTACTTGCTTTGTTAATTCTGTTGTTGATGTTTTTGCCTGCTCCGCCGTCTGGTGTTACTATGCATCCTAGGTATGTGAGGGTATCTGTCTGTTCCAGTTGCTGATTCCTTACTAATATGGGCTCAGGGTTGCTCACATTGTGCGTCATGACCTCTGTCTTCTTTAGATTGATGTTCAAGGCCACCTGCTGGCTATACTTATTAAGTCTATCCTTTTTTTCCTGGATGTGTTTATGTGCATGTGCTAGTAGTGCAATGTCATCTGCATATTCCAGATCTTCCAATGTAGAAAATGTAGTCCATCTTATTCCTCTTGGACTGCCATCTGTTGTCTGGCGTATCACCCAGTCTATGACTGTTAAAAATAGAGTGATTGATAAGGGGCATCCCTGTCGTACTCCTGTCTTCACCTCATAGTGGGAGCCGCGCTAGCGTAGTGGTTACCACACCGCTCTGGCGACCGGGTGATTCAGGATCAAACCCGGGCGACGACATTTGAGGATTTTTCGTCGACCGGGAATTGGACTGGATTAACTCAAAACCTGGCGAGGACATTTGAAGGAGTGTCGTCGACCAGGGATTGGCGGCTCCTGAGCCGACCCAGATCTAATGGGTACCTCCGAAATCGGCGAGTATCTGCCTGAATGGCGAGGGACACCTGTCTCTGTACAAGAAAAGGGATACTCACGTAAAATCAATGTCAGGTTAGACATTAATAATAACCTGAGATTTCGCCTCGAGTATTAGCGGGCGTACGAAAAAAAAAAACCTCATAGGTTAGGCTGCTCTGCCCAACGCTACACGTAAAGTTGGCATAGAGGCTTTTTATGATTGACACTATGCAGCTTGGAATTCCTTAAGCCCTCAGTATTTTCCATAAACTGTCCCTATGTATACTGTCAAAAGCCTTTTCAAAATCAACGAAATTAATGTACATCTGTCTTTGCCATTCTGAGCACTGCTCTATAATGTTCCTGAGGGTAAATATATGATCTACACATCTTCTGTTCTTTCTAAATCCTGCATGTTCTTTCCTCAGTTTGGGGTCTACTGCTTTTGAAATTATCTGTATGATTATCCTGCCTAGTATTTTGCTGGGAACTGAAAGAAGAGTTATTCCACTCCTATTATTGCAATCTGCAAGATCTCCCTTCTTGGGCAATTTGACAATTATTCCTTTGTTCCAATCCGTTGGTGTTGTCCCCGTTTTCCAGACTTGTGCAAATAGTGGTTCTAATAGTTCTGCTGCTAGCTCAGGGTCTGTCTTAAATAGCTCTGCATTTACGTTATCATGGCCAGGAGCTTTTCCATTCTTTAACCCTTTGATTAATGTGATGATTTCTTCTTTTCGTGGAATGTCTGTATTAACATCTAGATCATTTTCAGCCTCAGGAACATTCAATTGTGTCTCTGGTGGTTCCTTGTTCAGAGTTTCTCTGAAATGCTCTGCCCATCTTGTTTCCTGTCCCTCTGCTGTCGTGATGAGATTACCTTGCTTATCTCTTACTAATGTAATATGGTTTGCACCTCGTTTTCCGCTGATGCTTTTAGTTATTTTGTATACTGTGCTTTGTTCATTTCTCAGTGCTGCCTCTTTTGTCTGTCTTGCAAGATCGTCAAGGAAATTCCTTTTGTTGGCTCGTGTTTGGCGTTTAACTTCCTTGTCCAGCTGGCTGTACTGTTCGCTATATAGTTGCTTTAACCTGGGGGACTTCGCTTCTGTTTTCTTTCTTTTCATTTCCTTTCTCATCGTTATGGTGTTTAATTTTTTTGGTATATCCAGTCTTGCTTCTTCCTTTCCTGGAATCCCAAGCATGATTTGCTGCTTTCCTTGTATATTGTTGAAATGGTGTTGAATTTCTGGTCTATATCATCAGTCAATGTCTTTTCCTGACTTTTGGCAAATTGATATCGCTTCTTTATATCAGCCGCAAAAGCTTTTCTGGTAAGGCGGTCCTTCAATTTGCTGATGTCAAACCTTTTCTGTGTAGTTACAGTTGGTCCAGCCGTTCTTAGTTTCAATTTCAGTTTTGCTACTACTAAATGGTGATCACTCCCCACATCCGCACCTCTTCTTACGTTCACACCTTGTAATGCATGTCTCCATCTACCGTTGATCATAATGTGGTCTATCTGGTTTCTGTCCCGACCATTTGGTGATTCCCATGTTAATTTGTGAATTTCTTTGTGTGGAAAAAGTGTTCCTCCAATGACCAGGTTGTTAATGCTACAGAAACTTATTAATTTATCCCCATTTTCGTTTGCTGTTCCGCTGCCGTATTTCCCCATTACTCTTTCATTATATGTATTGTGTGTTCCAACTTTCGCATTGAGGTTTCCTATAACTATGATAAGATCATATCTAGGTGTGTCTTCCATTTCTTTCTGCAGTTGTTGATAGAATACATCCTTGACCTCATCATCGCTGTCATTTGTTGGTGCGTAGCATTGTATTATTATAGTGTTGGTGAATCTCCCTCTCAATCTTATTCTTATCAGTCTGTTGTTGATGGGTTTCCATTCCAGTAATGTCCTTTCTATCCCTTTCTGTAGAATAATGGCTTCACCTTCATTATGCTGTCCATCCTCTCTTCCAGAGTACAGTACTTGTGGTGAAAAGCACAGTGATACAACGTTAAAATACCTCCAATTATAAAGATAACGGGTAAGATAACATGTAGGGATACAATTATACGTACGATACGAGGATACATTCTCGCCTACGCCAGCACTTTCTACCGCCATTGAAACTAACTAGTTAGACATGCAGACGAAACGGTTTACCCTTTTAGACGGGAGGGAAACGGAGATAAAAGTGAAAAAATATGACTGAACACGTGTTTGAATCTAAAAAGCAAAAAAGAAGCAATTTGTAGTTGAAAGGAAAAAAAAATTCACGCCACTAGTTGACACAATGTAAGGAATTGGTAGAAAAACGACCTTAGCTCTTGTTAGAACAGTCGTATCTTGGACGTTTTGCGGTACTTGGTTGTTTTATTTGAATACAGCGGCAAACGCGTGGACGAAGGTTCAAAAACAAATTTCAAAAACTAACCTTGAGAAAAGTAGGTTTTTCTTTAATAATAAAGTTATGAAAATAAAACCTAGCTAGTTTGATAGCCCATCTTGAGCAGAGAAATAATATACTTTTAATTACACAGACGGACAGATAACACGGAAGATATTGACGAAAGACCGTATTGTTCCATTCAGACTAGCGAACAGTTTTTTGTACATACTTTCACTAAAGTTACTTTTTGACGCGTCCTTGAGCAAAACGCATAAACCCAAACTGCAATGAACTAGAGGGGAAAGTCGGAGGATAGAAGCTAAAAATAACTTAGGGAGGCAGGTTTGTGCAGTTTTTGCATGTAGTTAGTCTAAAAAAACAAGTGTAATTTTGTGAAAAGCCAAGTAGAGACAGACGGACCAACAGAAAATAATACACACTTCACTGAGATTTGACTGAAATTTGACTTTTGGTTTGAATAATTGAAAAAAGTTAGAGGGGAAGTTCGTTGATTGGACAGAAGTATTTATATTAGTGAATGAGAGACGCACACTTGTACCATTTTTAAGAAGACTGTCCATTAACACAGTACGTTACTGCTAGAGGTGATTTCCAGGAATTACTAAATAAAAATCTGTGGGACGCCATAATCTAGCCAGCAGCTCAGCTGAGTTTTGCTAGTACTAAGTAACTGTGTTCTCAATTCTGAATTGTGGTAAGGAAAAAAGCATTATCTTGTTTATTTTAATATTTTGAGTGATTGATACTGCCATATCATGAAAAATGATTACGACAAGTGAGTGCTTGCTCTAGGTCCCCAGCGACAGCCAGGGCCTAGAGACAAACTAATAATATATGAAAACCTATCTAAGACTATGGAAGGCGGATCTATTATTGACATCAGTGGGAACATATTACCCACCTTATTGAATAGAAGAGGAAACTATTGAACATATTTCGGATGCAATGCAGTCTTGGGAAACTGGTACTAATTGATAACAACTGGGTAAGATGTGCTAAGTTGGTCAGAGAGATCTGACCCGATCTATGTACTGTTGTTTTGTGGTGTTTTGTGTAAGAGTGGCGCAGTAAATAGAGTACTGACACATGGCACAAATTTTGTTTCAGAGTTTCTGATCTGGCACTACGATTGTGTCAGATGCTCTTGTAGAAGTACAAGAGCGGGTGTCTGTGCAGCCTAACATTTTACTCCAGATACTGAGAGGAGTGGGCAACACGAATTCTGGACTACATCATTACAGGCCAGTAAAGTGCAAACCTGGCCTGCTGGAGATTCATAAACTATTTCCACTACCATAAGAAAACAAATATTTATAAAAACATTAACATCAGTCTATCTGTCAAGGAAACTGAACTGTGTAAGCATAGATTGGGCATGATGACGCCACCCCAACTAACCATCCAGTGCTAGTGTTCCCAGGACAGTGTAGATACCATTAATATTAATCATTGTAATAATATACCTATGTACAAAAGTTATATTTGATTATGCAATATATATATGCATTTCATTGACAAATACCTATCATTTCATATGTTCTGACCAAAAGAAACAATTGGTTCAGGACTAATAAATTAAAAAAATGTTCAAACTTAAACTTTAACAGCCAGTGTTAGTTCAGTGTATTATAGAGTTTATTATTATTATTATTAGACTTAGAATTTACATGTGTGTGTCTGTGTATTTTATTACCTACACATTACATTTCAGTACACTAGACTTTTAACGCAGCTAACACTCATTATAGGAGAATAGGTCTGTTTGAGGTCGTAAGTGGTAGCAGAAGGGCCTTCTGTAACTCACATAAGCTTTTATCTCAGGAGCCTTCACAGCTGACCTCATACAGTACACTAGGTAACATAACAACCATAAAATAACATCAAAACCACTACAGTACTGTTTCTCCTATTGCTGTTTTAACTTTTCCTGCCCCTGTCCATCTGCTCTCGCTTATCCCTAGAATGTGTAAACTATAGTTTCTTATTTCTGCTGTGACCTGTTTTAGTTTACCCGTCTCATTCATTGTCCTGACATTCCAAAATCATATTCTTGTTTCATGTTTCGCGGTCAGGACGTCCGTTTTCGTGTCAGTAGCTTCCTTTCGGCTTTCACCACTGACAGTCATACGAGCCTCAGACTCCGGATGTCCATCCCGCAGCAAAGTTTTTTTCATTTGTTGTCGTTTCCGTAACTTCATTTCTTTTTACATAGACAGGGATGTCAGCCCTATGCTAAAACCCCCAACCTGGAGGACCAGGGTGTCTGCTTTAGTCTGACCCCTGCCCGCGCAAACCTGTCCAGCTTGGAAGAACCTTCCAGGAGTAAAACTCCAGCTGGCATAGCTCTGAGGGTAATCAGGGTACGCAAGCCGCCATACCTCGACAAGGTATTGACACCGGTGATGGCAGAAGTCTTATCTTGGTACTCCCAAAACTACGCAGACGACTGAAGTTGGTCTCCAGCAGAATATCACCTGAACCAATCCTTAACAGCATTGACGCAGCAAGAGTCCTTGTCAGGACTGCTCAATACTTGTTATCAGGGCTTAGCTTTTAAATGCTGGGTGCACGATAGTTCTTCTTCTCGCTCTTCTTCTTTCTTCCTCTTCCCCTTCTTCGTTTAACCTTTAGTTCAATGTAATGTTGTAAATTTTTTAACTGTATAAAGGGAAACCACTGTGGCATAAACAAGGACCAAAGGAAATTAATCAAGGCAGAATTCAGAAACGGTGAAAGACCAACGAAGGAAGAAATAAAGCTTCTAAGAGATGGAAAAGCGTCTGGACCTGATGGCATTCCAGCAGAGGCCATCAAAGCAGATATCGACACGGCTACAGAGATGTTATATAAATTACTTGGTAAAGTCTGGGAAAAGAAAGAGATACCGGCAGAATGGAAGGAGGGATATCTGGTTAAGTTGCCTAAGAAGGGAAATTTACAGGGGTGCACAGGTTGTAGAGGAATGGTGTTGCTTTCAGTGCCAGGGAAAGTATTGGACAGGATTATCCTTGAGAGATTGGAAGAGTCCATAGACAAGAAGCTGAGAGATGAACGGGCGGGTTTTTGACGGGACAGATCCTGTGCAGACCAGATGGCTATTTTGAGAATGGTGGTTGAACAGGGTCTGGAATGGAATTCACCACTATACATCGGATTTGTGGACTACGAAATGGCATTTGACAGTGTGGACAGAGAATAACTTTGGAAATTGGTGAGGCATTGTGGAGTTCCCCTGAAGATCATTAGTTTAATAAAGAAAACAAATTAAGACATGACATGCAGAGTTCTTCATGAAGGACAGCTTACAGAACCGTTTGGGATAGGAACAGGAGTGCGACAGGAATGTCTCTTGTCTCCATTTCTTTTCTTGCTGGCAATAGACTAGGTTACGAGAACATCGACAACACACAACAGAAATTGAATCCAGTGGACTCTGACTAAGCAGTTGGATGATCTGGATTTTGCTGATGACTTAGCTCTTCTGTCCCATAACCGTAATCAGATGCATGACAAATTGAAAACACTCGATGAGAGATCACAGCAATTGGGTCTGAAAATACACAGGGAAAAGACAAAGATAATGAGAATAAATGCAGGTAATGATAACAGGGTTGAACTTGAAGAAGCACCAATACAAGATGTAGAATCGTACACATATCTTGGCAGCAATATAGGCAGAGTTGGAGGGACAGACAGTGATATCAGGATGGGAATACAGGGGGCAAGAGGGGCTTTCATTGCATTGGGAAATATATGGAGATCAAGAGAAATCGTATCGAACACGAAAATAAGAATCTTCAACTCAAATGTGAAGTCAGACCTATTGTATGGCTCTGAGACATGGAGTCAACAAAGACAACTACCAAAAAGCTACACACTTTCATAAATGGGTGCTTGTGTAGAATAGAGGGATTAAAATGGTATGACAGGGTTACTAACGTGGAACTGATGACAAGAACTAGACAAGTGCCAGTGGAACAAGAGATGAGAAGAAAACGATGGCAATGGATGGGACACGTACTGTGGAAACCTGTTGATAGCATTACAAGGCAGTGCTTATTCTGGAACCCCAGGGCAAGAGAAGCAGAGGTAGACCAAGAAGCACATGGAGAAGAGAGCTGGAAACAGAAGTGAAAATGATAAGGAGAACGTGGAAAGAACTTGAGATGATGGCACGTGACAGGAGGACTTGGCATGTGTTTGTTGAAGGCCTCTGCTCCTTTGGGAGTGGAGGGTTATGAGAGAGAGAATTCAGAAAATGTTTTGAATGTAATTTCAATGTATTTTTTTTTAATTGTATGTCGTACTTATTTAACTGACATGACCACGGCCTCTTGGACTATGTTGTATACATGAGGATTCTCATCAATAGTGGCCCGTCATCATCGGACGATCGTCTTGGTTGTAGACAACAGATACCATAGTCTGGTGCATATGTTTTCAGGTTCATACCCGAGAGAGAGTCATAACAAATCTCTTGGTAAGGAGCGTAACAGACTGCAGGTGTGAGTAAAGGACTACCTCTGCAATCGCCTGGTAGTAGCATCGGGTCTACCTGTCCAGGTGAATTAAGGACTATCTTGGAAAGTCTAAACATGATCAATGTCAGAAGAGTCTATATAGTGAAGAACTTAAAGAGTTAAGTAAACGTTTCACTGAAGCTGAAGACGCAAAATCCAGAAGTCACCAAATGGCCGACATGATGAAAAGATACAGTAACACTTTGTTAATTTCCATCTTGTGATTTGTAAATACTTATCTGAAACTTGTACAATACATTTATTTTAACTATTAAAGTGTACTGATATATGCTTATAAATTGAAGTTGAATGATTTATTTAAATTCCACTTACAGTTCAAAAGTGTGTTCTTGTGTGTATTCAAAAGAATATTTAATATTTAAAATCTGTAGGGATAATTAAACACTATACATGAAGATGCGATTTCATTGGTTCGTCAAGGATATACTGTCCTAAAGTATGGCGAGCCGTTTGGTCAGAATAACGTGTTGTGAATCAGACCTCAGGGTCAGCGAGCCAGTGCTGACCAAGACCCTACTCCACCTCCAAGTGGTGGTCCTGGAAACAGGCTGCATCACTGCAGTCTGGCTGAGTGAGTAGGGATCGAAGAGGGAAGGCTAACCCGGTCCCAAATATGCCGTGCTGAAGTCGGATGTGTCGGCTGAAAGGCGCAAATATCGCAGCTTCGCTGTAAACGGACACAACGCAACCAACGTCCTTTTCAGGACGAACGAAGAAGAAGAAGAAGACCTCACGACACAGATAAAGAAAAAAGGTGCCGACCACTGAAAAGCGCGTAATTAATCAGTACAACAACTGTCACAGAATACGGCCGTGGTGGACAAGAGAGCGACCCAAAAATATGTGACACTTATACAGTATCGACATTTGCTGAGGGAGACTGAGCACCTATGGGTTTGCCATGAGTGCAGCGAGGTCGATTGTGATTAACAATAATAATAACAATAACTGGTAACAGAAGTAACATTGCCAATACATTAGATCAGTAATTCCCAAACATACAAGAATCGTGTACCCCTACTGAGCGCTTAGTCTTACTGGTCGGTATAAATCTTACTGGCGAGCCCCTCTAGGGCGAAGATAGTTTTGGGATAGTTTTAGCAATGCTATCTTATTTACACTAGTGAATATATAGTATATGCAGACTACCCGCACGGCCTTCGCGCTTGCAAATAACCGCTTAACCTTCTAGTCTCCTATAAAGGCAAGTGTATCAACCGTAACGCAGGAACACAACGCTCATTTATAAATAAACATGTATTGTATTTGTACACTATGCCCTGCTCATACATTAAATTGTAACGCATTGTTGTCTGCAGCTAAAACAAAAATGTATAGTAACATAAAATTAAAAAAAAAAAAAACAACTGCCATATACTCATTGTACCTCGGCCAGTCTGCGTACGACACTTTGGGAAACATTCCGTTAGAGACAATAATTTTTACTAATGCCAGTTTGCGTACGACACTTTGGGGAACACTCCGTTAGAGACAATAATTTTTTACTAATGCCAGTCTGCGTACGACACTTTGGGAAACACTCCGTTAGAGACAATAATTTTTACTAATGCCAGTTTGCGTACGTCACTTTGGGAAACACTCCGTTAGAGACAATAATTTTTACTGATGCCAGTCTGCGTACGACACTTTGGGAAACACTCCGTTAGAGACAATAATTTTTACTAATGCCAGTCTGCGTACGACACTTTGGGAAACACTCCGTTAGAGACAATAATTTTTACTAATGCCAGTTTGCGTACACTTTGGGAAACACTCCGTTAGAGACAATAATTTTTACTAATGCCAATCTGCGTACGACACTTTGGGAAAAACTCCGTTAGAGACAATAATTTTTACTAATGCCAGTCTGCGTACGACACTTTGGGAAACACTCCGTTAGAGACAATAATTTTCACCAATGCCAGTTTGCGTGAAGTAAAATTCGTCCTTATGTATTACACATCCCTTTTGTTTAAAATGTTTACTCGCATTAAAAAAAACACAACACATAATCGCATAGAACAAAGTACTGTATTCATTGTGATTGTACTACATTAATGAATTATTTGTTTTCGTCAATGAAAAAGGCTGGCGGATGTGTAGAGAGATACACAGACGAGCAATGTGACAGGAACGCAGATTTGACAAAGATTCTGAACAAGAGGAAGCGATAATGCCGTCACAATTAGTGGCAATATTAGACTCAAGAGCCCACATCCTTGAACAAAGACCCATAACTCAGGAGACTAGCATGGGAGAAAATCCATCAGAAACCCATCAGGATATTTCTGATTGAAAATAGAGTGTAATCCAGACATGGTTCTAATAAATTGGATCTGTCATAACTGATAATCGTTTCAGTGTTGGTGAGGATTTGGGGTAGGGGCAGAATATGCAAAGCAGAAACAGCCATTTTTTAAATTTTTGTTTTTTTGTTTTGAGATATGCTTTTTTGGGAGGGTTATTGTAAGAATTTTTTTTTAATTCGTTCGCAGTTGAAAATTACAAAGAGCCCTACTAATTTCATTTTGTCTATTCGTTCACGCATCTATCTTTCGTAAAAAAGAAAAAAGAAAGAAAAAAGAAATACAAAATAAAAAGCAAAAACAAAAACACCGCTGGGCCAATTTGCGTAAAGTTCTCTATTTAAGACTTAAGCAAAAATATGTTACGGTCTATTTTAAATTTGATCGAAATCAAATATAGGGGACCCAAAGATGCAGCAATAGTGAATGCAGTTAGCGACCCATAGCTTGACTGCTTGCATCAGGACCAGCGAACCAGAGCTGGTCAAGACCGTACTCCACCTCCACGTGGTGGTCCTGGAAACAGTCTGCAGCAGTGCAGTCTGGCTGAGCGAGTATGGATCGAAATGGGAAGGCAAACCCGGTCACTAAAAAATGCCGTGCTGAAGTCGGATGTGTCGACCGAAAGGTGCAGATATCACAGCTACGGCGTAAACAGACACAACATAACCACCGTCCTTTTCAGGGCGAACGAGGAAGAAGAAGAAGAAATAACAATTAAAAACTTTTTATATTTAGTATGGCGGATTCACTTTAGCGGATGTATATTTTCAAAGTTCAACTAATGGTCTTGTAATTTTTATTCTTGTATGTAGTACCGACTTACACGAGCTATTTTAAAAGGTCACACGATTTCATGCAACATGGAGACATCTTTGTCTTTTTATCACTGCTTGTCTAGTGGCTATTTATGCTGCACCTTCAGTTAGAACGTTTAAGACTCATTATATGTTATATACAAATTAACATGTATATTTGATATGCATTTGATTTGTAGACTCAGATATAAAGAACACGATGTCTAAATTACCAATAATCAGCAAATGTAACAGGCCTGTGTGATTTTACGCAGCGCACATATTAACTTGAATGATCGAAAACTCTATACAGAGCGTATCAACATGAGGTAATCTGATCATCAGACGTCGTTTCCTTGAAACAAGTGTTAAGTCCTTATATCTGATGTACGCTCTTAAGGCTGTGGCGGGGGTCGCTTCAGTCACACGTTAACCTTGCTTTAACTACAGTGGCAAGTTATTATGGGTGATTAAGGGTAATGATGAAAGGAAAACTGGAATGAGAGAAAGATAGAGTCAAAGATGAGAGGACAACTGAGACAATATGCATTGATTTCAGTTTTCTTTATCCTTCATGGAAGTCTTAGGGAGAAGGCATCTAAACGGACCAGCTATTTCGAAAGAGAGAAGCTCGGGAAGTTAGGCAACAGACAATATAAACTGGGAAGACGTTAGTTATCACAGAAGAGCAAAACAAAAATGATAAAAATAAAAAAACAGCAATACCATTCAAGGAATGAAAATAAAAAGTTTGAAGAGATTCGCATACGAGTTTATAAAAACATAAAGGCTTTTAAACTCTGTCAATATAGTGTTGTTTTATTGTGGATGTATGTATGTGTGTATGTGTTTACTAGTTTTATTGTCTACTGGACCATCCTCAAAGCTAAGATACAAAACTGTTAGAAACTGTTATTACTATTAATGAATGTGGTACTGGGCATAAATCCAGCAACCTGAGAGGATGAAGCTGCCGATCGCACCAAGCGGCGTTGCTGTCTACGGCGCCACATTAGATTGGGTGAATAGAAACTCCCGCAACAAGCAGAAGAGAAAAGAAAACATCGAAAGGAACACCAGGAAAATAAGCAGCTGCGAGCTGTCACCTCAAGGGCGCATTCCCATAGTCAGTTATGACTGAAGAGGCTATTATTATTATTATTATTTATGAATGTCCATCGTGTTACAGTAAACGCTGGACATGGATAGGGCACACATTAAGTCAAGCTGTTGATAACGTGACCAGGAAATCCTTGTTCTGGAATCCCCATAGTAAGACAGGTAGAGGAGGACCAAAGAAACATATGGAAACATAAGTCACGAGAGCTGGAGACAGACATGAAGAAGACACGGACAGACGCTGAGCTGATGGTACGGGGTATGAACCTTGACCTCAATTTGCTGAGGGCTATTCTGCTTGGTGAATAATGAACGTTACAGTAAACGCCTTCAAACGATGCCACTCATATGAGAAAAAATAAGAGTATTCTTTAGTATTAAACTATAGCAGCATTTTTAGTTTTAACAGTATTTCTCCACACTGTCTGAATAAGGAATCAGTGCCCGTCATAAACGGCCTTTCAGAACTCTATCACGGTAAACTGATATTACATTTCCTATAGTTTAAGTTTACTGCTAACATCATGTAGTAATGCGTATAATGTAATTCTCATTTTTGTTCTCAGATATTTGTTTTTTTTTAAAAGTAACCAACCATATAATATGATTGCCATTCCCAACTTAATGAGTACAGCCTTGTTATTTTCTAAACCGCCGTTTTAGTTTCTCTATATTAAGTAAATATATTTTGAATTGTATCATATAGTTTATGACATACTATAGATCTGGAGGAGATAATCAAACCAGATACTGACCAGATATGAGTTGTGTACAATAATAAGTCCAATAATAGCAACAAGCCCCTCACGAGAACAATAAAACAAGAAATAATATTTTAATTGGAGATGCTGGTAATTTCCCGTTTTAGGGATGCTCTTGTCCGTCAGCTTACTCTATTGACACTCATTCTGAAAGAGGCAGAAATTAAATAACATAAATTCTAATAAATTCAATTATACAAAATCTTGCTCAACGGAATATGACCCTTCAGGTGATCACATTTTATCAATTAGCAGGCACTGCAAAAATTCGGATCGCGGTCTCTGAATTCATATGAACTCAGCTACGAATGCCACCCAAGTATGAATATTAATTATAAAGCTATTATTTCGCTATGATAACTAAAAACACTGGCCATGCATGATAGCCTACAGACAAGTTAAAGCATCATCATCGTTTTCCCTTAAGCTCCGCACAGAGCATGAAGCCACCCTAGTAGGTGGCCCCCTTGCAAGAAGCTTGCCCCAAGTAGTCTCATGCCCTTACAGTGGTGGTTTCTGTGAAAATTTGTTTTACACGATGGGGTTCCCAGCACATGAAGAAACTGATATTAGTTGCCTTCTACGACATGTTCAATGATGCTCTAGTCCTACTCTGTCATTGCCTCTTCAAAGACCCGTGGGAACTATACAGAGTACATGCTGGTTGCTTTTTGGTTAAGAAATTAAAGGAGACGATTGGCTAAGAAAACAGCATGAAAACACATATCGACTACAGCAGGGCCGGTGCTATCATTAGGCCAACTAGGGCGCAGACCTCAGAGGGGCGCAGAGTGTAGAGTGTCAGTGTGTTAAGAGAGTGAGAAGTGTGAGAAACCAGAATAATTACTTAGCCTTGCCTAGGGCGCAAAATACTCTGGCACCGGTCCTGGATCACAGAGATAATCGTAATAGTATACACGAATGCATACAAGAGCGACCACGGGCTGTTAGATGCAGAAACCATAATGCCAAACTGGGGAATCAAGAAACGTTTCAGCCTGACAAAGGAGACAAACGTAAAACAGCCATTTAGTGGAAAAAAAGGGTGAAGGATCCCGTTACACTCCCATTGAGGCATATTTGGAATATGGTTTTAGGCCAATATTTTCTTGACCATCGGCACGCTAGGGGTGACGTGGTCAGCCTCAAGCCGACCGCCTTAACCTTCCCAGAAGTTGCTCTGGTACCCAATTCATGCGGCTGTGTCGACCCAGGAGCCGTTTGCGGTCTAAACAAAATCCCACCTCAATGGGGATCGAACCATGGCCCACCGAGCTAGGAAGCCAGTGCACTAACCACTGAGCTACCGCAGCTCTATTAAATGGAGGTATGAGTCATATTTTCAAAGTTATGCTCGTCACTAATGAACTCAGTCTGAGAATTATTTGCATACATTTGGCGCGTTTATTTGTTGACGAAATTCACAGTCTATATGAATTTCACCTCACATATTACCTACCCATTGCTGTTTATAGTTTAATTGTGACACGCTTCTCAGTCATGCGCACTATAACATAGGCAGGACACGACGCACAAATAAAGCACATTTCCTGCGTGCATGTATGTGTATATATAAAAGACACGCTGAGAAAACGTGTTATCACCATTTTGTGATAGTCCTTGTTTTGTAATACCCAAGGTAAGAGGTGAAGGAAGATAAAAACAAAAACACACGGACAAGAGAGCTAGAGAGTTAAATGAAAATTGATAAAGGAGAAATGGAAAAAGCTTTAGCGGATGGCACGGGACAATATTATTAGGTTTAAGTTTGTACACGAGCAAGGCTCCTTTTTTTTAACTCAGTTGGGTATATATTCCGTCTACAGTAATTCTCAGATCATGATAGTCTGGGTTATGTTCAATATACCATACGATCATACATTTTACATTATTTACAGGATTGTGTTTGTTCTCAGAATGGTAGCTATTAGATTTACACAAACAAAAGACGTTCCTTAAGTTCGCTATCTAAAACTGACACATGAATTCTGTGACAAACATGACGTTGTAACATAGAATGCCTTAGTGGAAATATTGTTATCTATTGGTAAAAACATCAAGATTATGCGTGTCAACTGATTTCGTTTCTTGGAAACCGCAGAGTACGAACGCTTACAGGACAACCAGCGCGGCGTCCTGTTTTCCTTTGAGAGGTTTATGACGTCAATGCCGAATACACAGACTATCATACCTTCTACAACATACACAGTTGTGCCCACGAATGAATAAAGCTCATATATACATGATTCTTCTTTCGTTTTATCCTTTTTTCTCTTAGTATCGAGCATAGAGACACTAATGCACCGTGTTCCCTTGCAGGAAGCATGCATCTCGGCATTCTTAAGCTCTTGCTGTAGCTATTCGTCATATATGATGCGTTTAAAAAATATCTATACTAGCAAGGTTATTCTAGTGAAAAAGCAGGTGAAATAGAATATATATATATATATATATATATATATATATATATATATATATATATATATATATATATATATATATAGAGAGAGAGAGAGAGAGAGAGAGAGAGGCTTTTTATAAAAAGCCTCTTTTCTAACTTTACATGCAGTGTTCGGTTGAGCAGTCTAACTTTCGAAGTGAAAACAGGAGTACGACAGGGATGCCGCTTATCAACAACATTATTTTTGACAGCCATAGATTGGGTGATACGTCAGACAACAGAGGGCAGTCAAAGAGGAATTAGATTGACAAGGTTTTCTACACTGGAAGATCTGGAATACGCAGATGAAATGGCACTACTCGCACATTCACATCAACATATCCAAGAGAAAACCGATAGACTGAATAAGTATAGCCAGCAGGTTGGTCTGAACATCAATCTGAAGAAGGCAGAGGTCATGACACTCAATGTGGGCAGTCCTAGTCCTGAGGCAATAACAATAAGGAACCAGAAGTTAGAACAGACAGACACATTTATTTACCTAGGATGCAAAGTAACACCAGACGGCGGAACAAGCAAGGACATCAACAATAGAATTAATAAAGCGAGAACAGCCTTTTCTAGCCTCAGTAACATTTGAAAGTCTTCCCAGTATAGCACAAACACCGAATTAAGACTGTGTGAGAGCTGTGTACCTTCTGTGCTTCTCTATGGTGCGGAATGCTGGAGAGTAACAGAGAAGGAAATGTCGAAACTGTCCTCCTTCCACACAATCTGCCTAAGGAAAATTCTCCGAATCTTTTGGCCGAATACCATCAGCAACCAAGAACTACTTATTCGGAGTAACCAGGAGGACAAGCACACCATCATAACTGGCAGACGCTGGAGTTGGGTTAGCCACGTCCTCAGAAGGGACCCTGACACCATTACAAGAACAGCTATGCTATGGACCCACGAAGGAAAGCGAAAGAGAGGCCGACCAAAAACAATTTGGCGGAGAACTGTGGAAGCCGAGATGCAGAATGTCACGTAGGTCTTTATATCATTAAATTGCCTACATCTTCTTCCTATTCTCTCACCCGAATCCTTTTATTTTATTATCTTTCCGTACTTGTTTTTCCTGTATTTTTCACATCACTCGGTTGCGAAAAATATTTTCTTCAGTATTCTCAAACTTTACCTTGTGTTTTTCTCATACTGGGATACGTAACTCGATTACATAGATGTCAGTCTCTGCCGGTCGAACCATAGCTGTGAATATACAGTTCTCGCCAGACATACGTCTGCAGTTTCCCCGGTCAGAGCGCGGCCCGACCAGATTTCTGGGCCTGGGGTGTGAGAAATTCGTTTCGCTGGACATGAGCAGACTTTTGGTCTACCATTTTCACCTGGCACTAGCGTAGGTGTCAAACCCGGCATCCTCACAGTGCAGGAACGAGACAGCTGTCTACAGTTTGCAGAAACGCATGAGAGTTTTCGTTAGAAAAACCTGGCGTAGCGTGAAACATCGTTCCGCACCGCAGACAGGCTGTCTGGGATTTGAAGCTGCCACGCGTACATCTCGGTCAGTAGGTGGCAGTTACGACACGCGTTAAGCTGACGTAAATGTTGGGAGTAGGGGAGATAATTTCGCTTGGCGAAATAAGTTGGGGCCCTTTGTCTGATTTTAAGATATTGGCCCGAGGTTGAAACTTTATTTTCATTCTCACTCAGTAACTTCGCAGTAAAGACAGAACTAGCCTTCGTTCGATTTCTAAAATATCTCTGTTAATAGAGATGGCCTTTAGTTTGGTCGAAGTGGTTTAAGTTCTTAGTACTTCTGTGTTTGAGGTATATTAATATTATATATCTAGTATTGTGTGTAGGGTTTAAAGTGTTTAATCGCTTAGCTCGTTCCCTAGTTAGATTTGGTGCAGAGCAACTAATTTATAGTTTGTATTATTTTTCTAGTGACGCACACAGTGGAAATAAATACAAAATAAATTATATCTTTAGCTTACTAAACAAATAGCTATAAGGAATTTAATTTAACTGCTAAATACTCAGTCGAGAATATTTTATATCTAACTTATAAATGCTAGATGCGACATCAGTGAATATTGACGGAATACGCATGATATTCCTAATTCATGATGATCGATTTTTTTAATATAACTTATTTCCCGGGAAGTTTTAAATTATAAGTCAAGCGGTCGGCTTGCTATTTAAAATGTAAGTTATATTGAGTACATAATATGTAAATGATTTATATGTGCTTTTCCTTTTATACAGTGAAATACTGGGGTGACCCGAACTTTACCGGCGTTTATAAGAGTTTCATAGTTGTGAAGAAATAGACAGTCCTTATTGTGAACCACGTGGGGTTCTCAAGTAACACTGGTCTGTCAGTGCATATGCCAACAGAGTTAGACAGAAATACTATATCCCACTAACGGGTTTCAAAGACTGTAATGATCAATACGGGGCCTTTGCGCCAGATCTTAAATTCTTTTCATAAACTCTACGTAAATTTTCTGCCTGGCGGCGTGAATATTACAAGAATAACATTAACATTCCGACAGAGATTGTGACTAGTATTGTGGTGACCAAATATAGTACCTGCCTGAAAGAAGACACCGATCTGACATTCCTTAAATCCTAGAATCCAAAGCTAATGACATTGTGCTCTGCTAACTTTCGTGCCTGGACAAATTTTATGTGACTTAATCAGATATTCGAAAAAAATTAGAACACCCAAGGAATCGTTTCCCTGAGACAGAGAGTTCAGTACGTCTTTTGGAACTGGGGATTTCTTGGTCGATGACTGCATTTTCGGGTCTGTGTGAAGGTCCTAGAATTATTATGTTCCCAGAGGCAGCGAGCAAAGTTGTGAGTATATATGTGTGAGCAAGGCCATGGCTGAATGAATGAGAGTACACAGGTCAGAGTGTTATTTTACCGGTGTATTATTGTCACCCATTTGCTGTCTTAACTTTTTTTTAATCTGCAGAATTTGTTACAAATGCTAGAGTTTCTTTTTTTCTTAGGCTAAATCAGATTATCCAACTCTGTTCATACATTTACGAGAAGGAAAGAAACCTCTTAGACTCAACCCTATGTATCTATAACTCTTTGGGCCATCATCTGTTCTCTTAACGGGGCTGTGGGCTAAACCTAGAGTAAGATTCGAACGGGTTATCATCCTTGTAGCATTTTCTTAAATTTTATGACTATTTGTATATGCTTTTCCTTGATGTATTTCTTTGGTGTTGTGAGAAGATTTTTTTTTTTGATGATAATAATAAAAAATCTCTCTTGAACTAAGTCAGTGCGTTGGTCAGCTCGATCCCAATTATCTGTATAATCATTGTTATAGATTTTCCAAGTCTGTGTGTTTAACTGTCGTCACGTGTATGTGCGTGCCCGTGAGTAGATAGAATTATATGTAATATATATATCTGTGTTTAGACTGTCTGACGCTGTACGACAAATGGGGTCTCGCCCGACGGATTTTTGAACTTAGAATAGGAAGACGAGTACGACAAATGTGGACTCGTCTATCTGGATTTTGAAATTAAGATTCTTTATTCTGAAATAGAATAAGAGTGATGTCTTGTGAGTTGTTATATCTTTAAATAATTTATCCCCTAGACTAACGATCTGTTTACGGGCGTGCTGACCACCACAAACTGATAAGTTTTTCCACAGCATTAAGAAGCATTATACATTTGGTTTACAGGTTGATTTTGTCGGAATACATGTTAATTAATGATTTTGTAATACTAAAAGCTGGTAAGTTTTGTGAGTGTATAACATTCACTGGGTTTTGAAGAAGTAGGTGTTTGAGCAAAAGCTAAGGAGTGCGTTTCGGACTATTTGTTCAGATTAATTGCCTCCCTTACCCTAACTGTCTTCAGGGGGTGAACTTGAAGTGGAGTTTAAAATTAAGGGATTATATTTCTCTCTAATTTTTACAATAATTATTTTGCTTTTCCACTGTAGCTACTTATTTTTCAGGGATTAATCTTAACTACCATTTAGTTGGCGTAGTCGTGTTTTGCATTAGGTGCTTTATTGCCGATAATAGCAGCGATAGTTAGATTTTATTTTAGAGGAGGTATCCCAGGGTTAAATATATCATTGTCGTGAGAAATTCTAATCCACATATATAAATTAAAAAGTAAATGTAAAGCCTAACACATAAATTCAATAAAAGGAAAGAAGAATGGTAAAGAACAGTGCTGTCACAATGACGGTACTCGAGATCCCCTTGTTTTCTACTTCGTCTGCAAATTGTAACGTTTCACGTTGATAGTAAAAGCCTACTGCAGCATACACGCGTTTCCACAACACAATAAAACGTGTACTGCCTTTCTAAGAAAAACCTTGAGATACGCAAGCTGACCTATATTTGATATTCCATTCATGTCATTTTATGCACTAAGTTAACATAAACGAAAAGACAGATGAACTTAGGATAGAGAGAAGGGAGGGCTGAGAGCCGGAACGCATGCAACACTAACACGCGTCTCTCTATACAATTACTGCCATCACGCGTGTAAGGCCACATGCACTAACTTTTTTTCAAATCGACAGTGATAAAAAACACTACCCATACGAGAGTTAGGTTTTAAAAACCTGAAAAATGCTTATTAGGAAATATGACATTATACTGGTTTACGTTTGAAAACATGACAGTACCCAGACACCACATCGATCGAAGTGAACAGGAGGTAGAAGAAAATGCACATTTTGAACGCAGCCACCTAGCTCCCTTAAATTTGTATATTTTGGTTCCTTAGGACTTGCTGACAAATAATATGTTAAGTGTTACGCAAATAGTCTAGGAATTAACAAATTATAGCCAAATGAAATAGTGAGGGTGTCAGACAACACCAAAATCAGAATCGCTCAGTGGCAGATTTTGAAACAACCATTGTACGGGAAATAGGTCCCCATGTTAAATCCTATTTGATTGGATAGAAGTACATGTAAGGCTAAACACGATTAGTCGGGCTACAAATACTATTTTTGTTGTTAGGGGAGACGGAAGGAAGGGTACTTTTTTTCAAACGCTTGTGTAAACATGGCTCGATTGGTTAGACCCGCCAATATAGTCAATTAGAAGCGTCAGTTTAGCACCACATTTTCAAATAAACTTACTAAAGAACCAGTGCGTTGAGCGCCAGTGCATATTTTTCTAAATAAAAGCCTGGGACATCGGCAGATCGAAATTGTGCTATATTCATTGCCAGTCAACGTAACTGTGTAATAGTTCCATGAATTGTGGTAAGCTTGAAATATTTGATATCTTTTTAATGAAAATTGAATGTAAATTGATAATTTATGTCTGTATATGTGTGTGGTTCAGTAGCGAACATGAGGCAAAGCCTATATAGTGCTCCAACCTGAACAGAAGGTGTCGGAGAAAAGTAAAACTGCATGGAATTGCCAAACAGTATACTGACACCTATCTTATTGACTAGAAAGAACTAATGCTGG
This sequence comes from Oreohelix idahoensis, assembly GCA_024509875.1. Lineage (NCBI taxonomy): Eukaryota > Metazoa > Mollusca > Gastropoda > Stylommatophora > Oreohelicidae > Oreohelix > Oreohelix idahoensis. Next base: position 81,490 of record JAMPIV010009576.1, read on the forward strand.
AATTGCAGAGGCGTAGTAACCATCAGGGAGGAGTATACTGGTGTAAATTGTTTCAGATGAAGCTGGCAGTGGCCTACCGCTCTGAACTCAGTGTTTGTTATGTATTGTGTTCAGTCTGGAAATAGATTATAAATTAGTTATGAAATAGGAGGTACAACCTTCTTGTTTCAGGGACCGTGGTCCTAAAGTTATTGAGCAGCACCTGGTCTGAGCTTTGCTGAATCTAGAGGTTGACAGCATACTCCTGGGTCCAGATAGTGACCAGTGCGGTGTCTCCAGAACACAGGGAAGCTATTGAGCAGAGGAGTCTTTTCCTGCCGCCATCACGAAAGTTAAGCCTCTGTGGCCAGAGGAGCTCAACATTATGTGTCCCCTCAAAAATTGACATTATAGTAAAACAGAGGGACAATACCTTGTTTAAATTGACAGGAACTGTGAATTTTTCCCCATACTATTTCCAAGATAAACAAACACTTGAAGTCATGATGACAAATAACAACATAGCTTGAAAAACAAAACCAGTATTACCTCATAGTACTACTACAAAACTGACACACATAGGATAATATTAATAAAATATGTCACTACAAGGTTTATATTTATAAATTCTGTACATAAAAATTGTCATTACAGTTGATTGTGTTTATCTGTCTGTTGTTGTTGTGACTTACACTTCATCATTTACATAACCCTAGACATTCAACGTAGTCATCACAATATTCCAGAATAATTCTGACTGAGGTATAAATGTGGTAGCAAGTAAGGTTATCTGTAAAACACTACACCTATTAGATACAGATACCTTCACAGCTGATCTCAGTCAATACACTAAGTCCCTGTTACGTACATTTATTACCTAAAGGGGGTAGTCTTCGGTCCTGCCAAATGTACGCACCAGTCTTAAAATAGTTATATTATTTGTGCGTTCGATTGATTCACGCACTGACGTGCACAATGCAGTGTGAGTTGCTTTGGACGCACGGGTAACCTAGTTAGGGAATTCTGACGTCATGTTTTGAACGGGGCAGTTCGGACCATGTTTATGTCCGATATATATTTCTTGGATTTTTCTGGCAAGTTTGAAGAAGCCATTATTTTGTAATGATATCTACTGGTATTCATGATGAAGCCAATAGTGGAAGTATCAAGTAAGTGTCGCCCCATGTCACATCGAATGTTTATTGAGTTAAATTAAAGTATCAGGCCGCTCCTAGTTTTGGTCTAGCGGGAATTCATCGTAGTATGTCATTCCTAGAATGGACAGACGGAGTCGTTAGCCCTTTTGAATTACCGTAGAGGGAGGATACCTACGAGTAAACGAAGTTAATTGATTTGTATGCTTCACATGTTTTTATATGCCGTATTTTCGTCAATGCCAAAGTCGTGGCATGGATATAGAGAGGTTAGTCAACACAGAACTCTAACCTGGTCGTATTGTCGTGGATGACTTTGTTTGGATTTTATATATATATATGCTACCTAAGTATCGTATGGAAAAAGTCTGGAATTGTTACAAGTATGATAAGAAGTATTGCTCCTTGAGAATGAAATCCGTTGGCCATAAGATACGTCCTTGAAAGAAGGTCAACGGACTTGACTGCAATACATATGATATGGTAGAGGAAGTGACCCTTAGTCACTTGAATAGAGGACTTAATTGTTAGAGAATCTTCATGAACTTGAAAAGTAATTATCAACATTTTTTGACGTATGACCCTTTTGCACCTGTAACTATGATCGTCTTGTTCCACTCCGTATGTGTCACGTTAAATAAAATATATGTACAGTCATCACAGACTTGTGTGCTGCCAGTAAGTGACCAGTTAAACACTACTTGTTGGAGTTCGTTTTGAAGAACATTTTTCTGACATTTTTTGTTCCTTTGCAACCATTCGCGTAATGAAGTTCTTTACCATTAGAATGAACACCCAACAGTAAATTGTATGCCAGTGTGGTCTGGAAATAAATAATTTCACAGGAACGTACTCAATCCAAGTATCGGTTGAAAAGAAGATTTGAACTTTCAAGGCGACAACATCTCAAACTTGGAACCTAGTGTGATGATGAATCAGAATCAACTTACGGTTACCAAATGCTCAAGGTCATCAATCAACCTCCACGTCAAGTTTTACAGTGACTGACTGCCTTGGGATCACCTATTCGTCATTATTACGTGCGAGCTGTTGTTATATACGCAGAGCGAAGTATTTTATCCTCAGACGTACATCCACGGAGACGAGGCACATTGTTTTTCCCGGCACACGCGAGATGAGTATAACGTGCTTTCGTTGTACATTTTATTACTTTTAGCTGTGCCTTCTATAGTTATGTCCATCTTTACATTTTCCATGTTATATGTTATATGTTGTACATTCGTCGTGGGAGGTAGGGAGGTTGATCTGTCGAACGAGATCCATCTCGAAGCCAATTCGGGCTCTTCGTCAGACGTTCTGTAGGGCTCAACTTGTAAGTTTCAATTGAGCGATAATTCCGGTCCAAGGCTAGAAACCTTGCCGAAGTTCCGATCGCTAATTGTTCCTTATGATAGTATCTGTTTAGCTGTTTCGTCACGTTTACTTGTTGTTTTTGGTAGTTATTTTTACTCGTATTTAGTTTTATGATGAATTTTGTTTGTATTATGCGTCCGTCTCACCTTTCCTGTCGTTCAGTTTTTTACAAAACCTATGTTTTTACACTGTGTTGTCAATTGTCCTGTTGAGTATCTGATCGTAGTTGTCATCGTAAATTTTTACGATATTCTATTTTAGTTACACATTTCTATTTTTGTTGATTTCTACGATTGTGTTCACTCGTCTTTGATTATCGTGTCTTGTCGGTAATGTTTCTATTGTCTTTCACGTTGTTGCTTTCATGACATTTCATTACATAAATTACTATATTGATTATTGATATATTTCATAACTATATGATAACAAAAGATACCGTTCTAGGACAGGAACGACGTACACTTGGCAAAGTAACAAGGTTAATTAATTTACATTGATTAATTATCATTTTATAAATCAAGAGTATTGTGACTACTTATAAAGCATAATGTATTCACTAGATTATTTCATTAAGCAAGCAAAAGCTCTTCAGATGGCTCCTGATGAAGCAAAAGCATTTGCACTTGCAGAATATAAGAAAGCTCAAGAAATAGAAGCCGAACAGAGAAAGCTAGAAACTTTAAGATTACAAAATTTGAAATTTGAGGCGGAGGAGAATGAGAAACGATTTCAGCGAGAGGCAGAACAGAAACAAAAGGAAATGGAAGAAAGAAGATTAATAGCTGAACAAGCCGCTGAATTAGAAGAGAAACGATTTCAGCGAGAGGCAGAACAGAAGCAAAGGGAGGCTGAAGAAAGACTTAAAATTGAGATGAAAAATAAACAAAAGGAAATGGAAAATAAACAAAAGGAAATGGAAAATAAACAAAAGGAAATGGAAGAAAGAAGATTAATAGCTGAACAAAATACAAAACGACTTCAGCTTGAGATGGAAGAGAATGATAGAAAACGACAGCATGAACTAAAATTAGCAGAGTCAGAATATGAGAGACTTAGGTTAACTCAGGAAGCTAATTCTCAGAGAACTTTTGAAAGCCAAACTTCATCCAGACATGATCATTTTAAGGAAATTCACCTTAAATTACCTAAATTTAATCCCCCGTCGGATGACGTAATATTTTTCCTAGATAGATTTGAGGCCACTTGTAGGTCTTATAACGTGGATAAAACACTGTATTGCACATATTTATCCAGGTTACTTACTGGGGATGCTTTAGCAGTTTATCATACTACCAGTATTAATGAAAAGAATGATTATAATGCTCTTAGAGCCGCACTTCTGAAGAAATTTCAAATGACAGAAGATGAATACCGATTAAGATTTCGTACATTGCTACCGCAATCAAGCAGAAATTTCAGTGATTTTCTGTCACAAATACGACTAACCCTAGAAAGATGGATCGAATTATCCAAAATTGAAAAGTCGTATGAAGGTCTCTTCGATTTACTGATGCGCGATAAGGTACTATCGTCTGTAAATCCTACATTTCTCGCATTTTTACACGAACGGAAACCTTTATCTATGAAAGACTTAGAAGAACATGCAAAAAATTTCTGCACTGCTCACCCAACCATGGATCTAAGTAATGCACAGATTAAGAATGAATTGCCTGTTGCTTTTGCAGCACAACAAAACAATTTTTCACGAAATCGTTCCTTTAGTGCTGACAGGTATGTCAATAAGGGAAATAATTACAATTTTAACAATGATAACTTTTACAAAGGGAAGCAATTTCAACAATCTGCTCCATTTAATGTTTCTTGGAACCAAGCTCACAGATCGCGAGATTTTGGTAACAATAATTTTAAAAATAATCAAGGACATTATAATAAACAAAACTGGAGATCAAGATCTCAGGGTCCGCAAAACAGACAAGGTTCTTGGAATAAAAATTTTAAAGAACATCATAACTTTAATTATACAAATTATCGGACTCATCCAAATTTTAACTCAAGCAGAAACGACAATTATGGCAATTTTAATGCAAATAATCAAAATCGATCGCGTCGTAGAGATAGATCGTCGAGTAATACGGGTAGACATTCTAATGTCGCTTTAAGTGATACACAGGCTAACATTGAACAGGGTAAAGTAGCTGAAACTCACAATGCTATGTCTTGTTCTCTTGATTGTACCCAGGTGAAAGACTGTCCAGAATGCTCGACTCTTTTCCAGCCTAAGGCGATCACGACGCTGCGTTGCGGACATACCTTGCCTAGTCTACCTGTAGTCTGTACGGCCACTGCTGCGTCAGTACACCAGGGACAGGGCTCTCTTAAGTTTAACAAGGGATTTGTCAACAACATTTCATGCTCTCTCCTATTTGACTCAGGTTGTAGTACTGTGGGCGTCCGGACTTCGCTGATCAACCCAAGTTGTGCCACGGGCAGGGTTGTCAAGTGTGTGACTTTTGGTGGCACCGTTGAAACATTTCCCACTGCTATTATTGACCTTAATACACCATTTTTTTCAGGAAAGATCCAGGCATGTCTCCTTCCGAATCCAATTTGTGATGTAATACTTGGTCGCATACATGGTATTAAAGAGTGTACACCACAGCAAATTGCTGAATGGGAAGAGCGACATATTCAAACTGCAAATGCAGTAGTGACTAGAGCGCAAGCTACTAATATGTCGCATGATACACCTATTGAACCTACAGTTCATACCACTTGTGATGATGATGCTCCTATTTCACGGGAGTTGTTTGCAACATTGCAAAAGAATGATGATTCATTAAGAAAATATTTTCAGTATGTGAACAAAAAGAATACCAGCAACAAACTTGCAAAATCTAGACATGACTTTATACTTAAAAATGGGATTTTGGTTAGAGTAATACGGGAAAAGGATTCATCCTTATGTTATCAGATCTTAGTCCCATCCTCTATGAGATCTCGTATATTACGACATGCGCATGACTCGCAATGTGCGGGCCATATGGGTTTTTCGCGTACCAAATCCAGAGTGCTTTCGGCATTCTACTGGCCAGGCGTCCATAGGGACATCACTCTCTATTGTCGGTCCTGTTTGATATGTCAGGAAGTTAAGGTACGGGGTCCATTTCATGCGGCTCCTATTCAAGCTGCGGACATCCCGATTAGACCATTTGATAAAATGGCTATAGACATTATTGGTCCGATGCTTCCATCTGCTAGAGGGCATACGCATATTCTTACGTGCATTGATATGTGCACTCGTTGGCCTGAGGCCATCCCTCTCAAGAACACTTCATCTGCCAGTGTAGCAGAGGCATTGATGTTAATCTTCTCACGCATTGGTTTTCCACGGAAAATCTTGTCGGATCATGGGGTTCAGTTCATTTCTGAATCCATGTCTCAAGTTATGAAGACATTAGGTATAGACAGATCTCTTAGTTCTATTTATCATCCGATGTCAAATGGGTTAATTGAGCGTCTCAATAGGACACTCAAGCAGTTGTTGGGTAAGATGACCCAAGACCATCCCCAAGACTGGGATCGGGTCATACCCGCTGCTCTGTTCGCGTATCGCGAAGTACAAAATCAAGCCACGGGGTTTTCTCCATTCCAGCTAGTTTTTGGCATGCAACCACGCGGTCCGATGTCGTTAATCCACGACTTATTGGTTGACGAGAATATTGAAGAGGAAACTCAATCCTCTTATGAGTATGTGATCTCTCTGAGAAAGAGAATCATAGATGCTTGTAGACTAGCTACTGCATCATCCGAACAAGCCAAAGAAAAAGCTCGTCTATTTGCAAACAAGTATAGACGTCTTCGCCAGCTTATTCCTGGTGACGAAGCTTTTGTATTACTCCCTGCGCATAACAATCGTCTTTTAATTACCTGGAGAGGTCCTTTCAGGATCATCTCAAGAATATCCGATGTCGACTACATCGTTGATGTTAATGGTAAACATAAAACCTTCCACATTAACATGTTGAAGGAGTATTACTCACGTCCTGATTATCTACAGTCAGTGTTCCAGGCAACTGACGATCCTACACCTCCTATTCAACACTATTCTAGTTTGTCAGTCATCCAAGAAGAAGAATCTTCTTTCGATGATGTACAACTACCAATACCAGTTGTACCACTCCATTCCACTGAGAAATGGAATGATGTTACAATCTCATCTACTCTTTCGGCTGATCAACGTCAGCAAGTCTCTAATATTCTACACTCGTATGAGGATGTCCTCACTGACATCCCAGGTCATACGTCAGTCATCCAACATGACATTATTCTGACTGACGATACGCCTATTCGAGTTCGCCCATATCCTATCCCTTTACACTTTCGTGATAAGGTTGATAAGGAATTGGATGAGATGCTTCAATTAAATATAATTGAACCATCTTCATCACCATATTCTTCTTCTATGGTAATCATTAGGAAGAAGGACAACAATATACGTCTTTGCGTAGATTACAGGAAATTAAACAAAGTTACAAAATTCGATGCGGAACCGTTACCTCTTTTAGACGACTTATTGGAGAAATTATCTCATGCCACATTCTTTTCGAAATTTGACCTTTCAAAGGGCTATTGGCAAGTGCCACTCACTCCTAAAGCAAAGCCATTCACCGCTTTCTCGACGCCACGTGGTCTTTTTCAATGGAATTTTATGCCATTCGGATTAATGAATGCGCCAGCTACCTTTGTACGCATGATGCGCCGCATATTGTCTCATCGTCCCGATGTCATTACTTATATAGATGACATCTGTCTTTTCAGTGACTCTTGGGATGAACATATTCATGGATTAAAAGCTTTACTTTCTACCTTACGGGATTATAACTTAACAGCGAAACCTTCAAAGGCTTTTGTCGGTTTTCATGACATCTCATTTCTGGGTCACCGCATAGGTCATGGTTTCATGTATACAGAAGACAGTAACGTCTCTAAAATTTTAAACATCTCGGCACCTAAGACAAAAAAACAAGTTAGATCTCTTTTAGGACTAATACAGTTCTATTCAAAATTCATCCCTCATTTGTCTACTATAACTGCACCTTTTTCGTCTCTACTGAAGAAAGGCACATCTAATGTAATAAAGTGGTCGCAGGATCACCAAACGGCGTTAGACTATATAAAACGATTTTTTTCAAATGAACCTTTTTTGAGGTTGCCTAACAAAAATCTCACTTTCATTCTTCGCAGTGATGCATCTTCTTACGCTATTGCTGCAGTTTTGATGCAGGAATATAACGGCACCTTATTTCCGGTGATGTACGTGTCCAGAAAACTTACGGAGAGCGAACTCAAATACTCCGTTCTGGATAAAGAGCTCCTCGCATTAGTATGGGCAATCACAAAACTGGAACGTTACCTCCTCGGCTCACACTTTGTGGTGGAATCTGACCAAAAAGCTCTTACCGCACTGAACACGAAGAACGTTAAATCATCGAAGTCAGCGCGTTACGCTATAGCGCTTCAACCATTCAATTTTGAAATACGAGCTATTCCTGGAGTGAAGAATGTGTTCGCAGACTGTTTGTCGAGATGCCCAAGCGAACTTGTCGAAACTAAACCACTTCCAGATGTTGAAACATCCTCACCGATAACATGAATAACTTTGTACATTATCATTGATTGTACATCTATAAAGACTGTTTATATAACTGAAGTATTCGTATAAGTATAACTTTCAGGATATACTTACTTATAGATTATAACATTACTTCTTGTGTAGTAACATTTTATTAGTACGGGAACATTGATACTATAGTAACGTTTTATTAGAACGGGAACAGTGGTATTAGAGTAACATTTTATTAGTACGGGAACATTGGTACTACAGTAACTTTTTATTAGTATGGAAACATTGTTAAGAGCGACAAATATACATTTGTTATTCCTATGGAACATATTACACTACATATCGTGTTCGAGAATATATTTTATCGTGTATGGAACATTGAGAACATCGTCTCGTCGATTACTAACTAGTTGTAACTGAACATTGACATATTGATAGTGATATTGGAATTACTTAGAATATATTAGTAACTGGTTATTTGTTAGTAATTAAGAAATATATAAATTAGAATAATTCAATTTAATCTATTTAATTGATTATGGATCACACACATACTAACTTTCTTAGTTGTCACGTAATACCTGCATTCACGGGCCTTAGTTATGATATCTCACTGTTAGATCACTAGTCAACCGTACTAGTGTTAGAAAACATTAAGGGTGTTGATTCTTAAAGTGTTTAATTTTGCATTGCTTCATTTTTGCACATTGTATTTTCAATTTTTCTGTTTTATTGATTCTCTTGTCATTGATCATCATCAGTGTTGCTGTTCATTTTCATTTTTGAAATCATATGTTTCAAATTTTTTTTTTTTTGAAAACTTAGTTGAATTTTATTATCATCTTTTTTTTTTATGGTTTTTTTTTCATTTTTCATTTTCAACTTGTTTTTACTTCGAATATTACCACATCGTTCCAAAGTAGGTCGAGTGTGGATGTGTGCTTTAATGCATACTATCATTTAGTTATATTGATTTCGTTTAATATTCTTTTCTTAATATGGTATAACTTTATGCATTTCATATATCTTGTGGTAGTTTTGACTCACCTCTCTCGGGTACTAAGTTCAAAAAAAATTAATAGAATTAATTTTTTTTAAGGGGAGGTAATAAGGGAGCTGTTACGTACATTTATTACCTAAAGGGGGTAGTCTTCGGTCCTGCCAAATGTACGCACCAGTCTTAAAATAGTTAGATTATTTGTGCGTTCGATTGATTCACGCACTGACGTGCACAATGCAGTGTGAGTTGCTTTGGACGCACGGGTAACCTAGTTAGGGAATTCTGACGTCATGTTTTGAACGGGGCAGTTCGGACCATGTTTATGTCCGATATATATTTCTTGGATTTTTTTCTGGCAAGTTTGAAGAAGCCATTATTTTGTAATGATATCTACTGGTATTCATGATGAAGCCAATAGTGGAAGTATCAAGTAAGTGTCGCCCCATGTCACATCGAATGTTTATTGAGTTAAATTAAAGTATCAGGCCGCTCCTAGTTTTGGTCTAGCGGGAATTCATCGTAGTATGTCATTCCTAGAATGGACAGACGGAGTCGTTAGCCCTTTTGAATTACCGTAGAGGGAGGATACCTACGAGTAAACGAAGTTAATTGACTTGTATGCTTCACATGTTTTTATATGCCGTATTTTCGTCAATGCCAAAGTCGTGGCATGGATATAGAGAGGTTAGTCAACACAGAACTCTAACCTGGTCGTATTGTCGTGGATGACTTTGTTTGGATTTTATATATATATGCTACCTAAGTATCGTATGGAAAAAGTCTGGAATTGTTACAAGTATGATAAGAAGTATTGCTCCTTGAGAATGAAATCCGTTGGCCATAAGATACGTCCTTGAAAGAAGGTCAACGGACTTGACTGCAATACATATGATATGGTAGAGGAAGTGACCCTTAGTCACTTGAATAAGAGGACTTAATTGTTAGAGAATCTTCATGAACTTGAAAAGTAATTATCAACATTTTTTGACGTATGACTCTTTTGCACCTGTAACTATGATCGTCTTGTTCCACTCCGTATGTGTCACGTTAAATAAAATATATGTACAGTCATCACAGACTTGTGTGCTGCCAGTAAGTGACCAGTTAAACACTACTTGTTGGAGTTCGTTTTGAAGAACATTTTTCTGACATTTTTTGTTCCTTTGCAACCATTCGCGTAATGAAGTTCTTTACCATTAGAATGAACACCCAACAGTCCCCTATAAGTATTTATATCATCCCACTTTACCACATATATTGGGGTCTCGCTCCCGGGATTTTGAATCTTTCCCTATTATAAATATTGGGGGTAATTCACTATTGGGAATAATAAGAATTAAAAGGTATCCTTGGGTGGAAATAAATAACGTTGAGCTCTCAGTGCCTGTGGTGTCCTTGGATAAGTAATTACAAATTGTATTGTTTAGTTAGACATTACATACATTTACCTGTTAGAAAATGGCGGACCTGGCCAACTTTCGATCTGCTGCTGTGCAGACTGCGAAAGAGTTAGGAATGGACGGGCAAATTATGATTGCTTATGTCACTGCTGAATGTGACAAATATATTGAACGGGAAGAAAGAAGATTAGAAAAAGAGGCCGAAAGAAAGTTAGAGGCTGAGACTAAGAGGTTACAGGCTGAGGCTGAGACTAAGAGGCTGCAGATTGAGGCTGAGGCTAAGAAATTGGAAGCAGAAGAAAGAAGGTTGACTGCAGAAAGAGAAGAGAAGAAATTAGCTGCAGAAAGGGAAGACAAGCGATTAGCTGCAGAGAGGGAAGCAGAAAAGGAGGAGAAGAGATTACAAAGAGAACATGAGTTACGACTAAGGGAGTTTGAGTTTCAAGGCCATGCTCCTGAAAATGGTGCCAGTCCCTTTACCTCTGATGCCACTGCTAGTCAGGGAGCCTCAACCTCAGCTATGAACTTTCATTTAGATCATTTTGTTGAGAAAGACGATGATATTGAGAGCTATCTAAATAGATATGAACTATTAGCTACCACGTATGGGTTAGAGAGAGAAAGGTGGAGCTTAAAGTTATCTCAAGGCCTTCGTGGGGCAGCTTATGAAGTTTTTGCCAAAATGAACAGAGGTGATCAGGAAAATTATGACATGCTAAAGCAGGCTCTTTTGTTAAGATATGAAAAGAACGCAGAATTTTATAGAAAAAAATTTAGGAATGCTAAACTACTGTCAGGTGAAACCTATCACCAGTTCTCTGCACGGTTAGAGACATACTTGGAGAAATGGACTTCTCTGGGGAAAACCCAAGATCTTAAGGAAATGGTCCTTATAGAACAATTAAGAGAGTCCATGGCTCCAGACCTGAAAAAGTTTCTCATGGAACAAGGTGCAGAGAGGCTGGGTGAGTTGCTAAATGTTGCAGAAAGGTATCAAGCGGCTCAGGCAGAGGTATCAGGTAATAAAAAGAAACAGGTGGATAATTTTAGGGCACCACAGAACTTTAATAAATTTGATCCTAGAGATCAAAACAAAGGTAAGCACCAATTTGATAGGCCACGGTATGACAATAAAAATAAAACCCCACAATTCGATGAAAGGAAATATGATGAAAGAAAATCTTTCAACCAAGGGAAAAGGTGGTGTAAAAATTGTAAGATGAACAATCATGACACTGACCGTTGCAGAAGGAACCCTATAGTTATGGCAACCCTTCAGGTCAGGTCGACCTCAAGACAGGAGGAGGATATTATGTTGAATACCACTCCAGAAGAGATAAGGAAGGCACAGGCTGGGGATAAGACCCTCAAGCCTTGTTTCAGGAAATTGTCAACTTGTCATACAACTCCAAGCAAGGGAGATTTTTACATGAAAAACAAGTTGATGTATAGGAAGACTGGAGCTAGATCCAAAGGTCAGGGACAGCTGGTACTTCCTAAAAGATATAGGGCAGAATTAATAAGGAGCCTACATGTGAAACCAGATGGGGACCATGAGAAAATTGGTACCATCATCCAAAAGGTGGCTCACAATTATTATTGGCCCAAGGCAAGATGGGACATTGAGAATTTTGTAGAAAGGTGTAGCATAGCACATGAGGGAACACCCACAAGTGGGAACATTGATGAGGACCTCGACACGCCAAGGGGCAAAATTAGGCCTGATAATAAAAAGAAATATAAATTTGATAAAGTGGACCAAATGGAATGGGAAGCCCCTTTTCACGGACAAGCTTCAATTAACTGTTTTACAATGGCCACTATGCAGAGAGTGCAAAAAGATGTCTTACCCCAGGATAAGCCGAAAATCCCTCAATCGGACTTATGTGAACTGGAGGAAGAGGATGTAGAGAGGAAATCTCTCATCAAGAATTCTAAGTGGGGAAAAAGCCCCAAGAGAAAAATTGGTAGCGGTCGTTGTGTGAATGATAATTCTGGGAAGAAAAATCATCACTATAGCGCTTCGAGTGGAAGAGACCATACCGGTGCATGGACAAATAGGTCCACAAAATTAAAGGTCTATATGTAGCGCTGTTAAGAACGTGGACTGATGAAAAGGCAGAGGAAAATATTACATCCTCATACCAATATGTGAATGAGCTGACCACTCGTTTAAAAACTGGCTGGAAACTTGCCAATGAAAATTTGAAACAAGCCAGGAAGAAACATGCTGCCTATTATAACAGGAAGGCTAAAGACAGAGATTTGGCTGTGGGAGAGAAGGTACTGCTTCTTCTCCCCGGTAGTCAGAATAAGTTACAAATTGGATGGCAAGGTCCATATACAGTTCTAGAGAAGGTGTCTAGAACCAATTATAAGATAGATAAGAAGGGGAAAGAAAAAATCTATCATGTGAATCTCCTGAAGAAATATTTGGAAAGAGAAAATCAGGAAGAGACACACTTGTTAACCTTGTCCATTGCCATGGAAATGAAAAAGGAACCACTTTCATCATTTGAATATCCATTACATCCCTGTGAGACAGCGGCACAGGTGAAAATCAGTACACACTTAACGAAAGAGCAAAAGAAGAGAGTACAACAGGTTCTAGATAATCATGCAGAGGTGTTAACAGACCGACCGGGGCATACAAACTTATTGGAATATGATATGAAACTGATAGACCCCACACCTGTCTGTATGAAACCCTATTCGATTCCTTTTGCTAAGGAGAAAGCTTTGAAGGAAGAGATAGACTATTTGTTGAAGGAAGGAATTATTTCACACAGTGAATCTTCGTATAGTTCCAGTGTTGTACTTTTAAGGAAACCCTCTGGAGAACATAGACTCTGTATAGATTACAGGAGACTGAATGCTATTACAGAAGGACAGGTGGATCCATTGCCGGATACAAATCAGTTGTTTGCCAGACTAAATAAAGCTAAATATTTCTCAAAAGTGGATCTGAGTAAAGGATACTATCAGATTCCAGTAAAGCCTGAGGTTAGACCATACCTAGCGTTTAGTACCTCAGAGGGACACTATGAGTTTAACAGATTGCCATTTGGATTGAAGAATGCACCTAGTGTCTTCTCTAGAATGATGAGATAATTATTGGACCCTCTGAATAATCCATGTATCACAAATTTCATGGATGATATCCTTATAGCAACAGAAACATTTGAGGAACACATTGACTCTCTGAACATGCTGTTTAATCGACTTAGAGAAGCGAATTTGACAGCCCGACCAACCAAATGTTGTGTTGGATGTAAAGAATTAGAGTTCCTGGGACACACAGTTTATCAGGGAAACATGACCCCTGACCCAAAGAATTTAGAGAAACTAAAGAAAGCCCCGAGACCACAAACCAAGAAAGACGTGAGATCCTTTGTCTCATTATGTGGTTTCTACCAAAAGTATATCAAAAACTTTAATTCCATATGTGCACCGTTAACTGATTTGACACGTAAAGGACATCCAGATCGAATTACATGGACTCCACAATGCGAATTCGCTTACCAGGAATTGAAGGAAAAGCTCACAAGCAAACCTATTTTCTTAAGTCAAGAATTCATTGTAAGGACTGATGCCAGTAATATTGGGTTAGGTGCGACTCTGCTACAGAAATCAGATGCATTGGATGGGGAATTAAGCCCAGTGGCATATGCTAGCAGAAAGTTGAATAAAGCTGAAACCAACTACTCAACTAGCGAAAAAGAATGTCTTGCCGTAATATGGGCGATAAAGAAATTCAATATTTATCTGTATGGGAAGGCATTTAAGTTGCAAACGGATCACAAACCATTGTCGTTTCTAGCGCAGGCTAGACATGAAAATTCTAGATTACTCCGTTGGTCATTACTGATGCAGCCATTTGAGTTTAGCATAGAGTATATAAGTGGAAAAACAAATCTGGGAGCGGATTTTTTAAGCCGCCATCCGTGTGATGAGAATCACCCTAAGCCCCAGGAATAATACTAAATTTCTCTATGTGTATATAGAATTATAGACTGACATATAACGTCTGTTTTAAGTGGGGAGAATTTGTCGTGAGAAATTCTAATCCACATATATAAATTAAAAAGTAAATGTAAAGCCTAACACATAAATTCAATAAAAGGAAAGAAGAATGGTAAAGAACAGTGCTGTCACAATGACGGTACTCGAGATCCCCTTGTTTTCTACTTCGTCTGCAAATTGTAACGTTTCACGTTGATAGTAAAAGCCTACTGCAGCATAAACGCGTTTCCACAACACAATAAAACGTGTACTGCCTTTCTAAGAAAAACCTTGAGATACGAAAGCTGACCTATATTTAATATTCCATTCATGTCATTTTATACACTAAGTTAACATAAACGAAAAGACAGATGAACTTAGGATAGAGAGAAGGGTGGGCTGAAAGCCGGAACGCATGCAACACTAACACGCGTCTCGCTATACAATTACTGCCATCACGCGTGTAAGGCCACATGCACTAACTTTTTTTCAAATCGACAGTGATAAAAAACACTACCCATACGAGAGTTAGGTTTTAAAAACCTGAAAAATTCTTATTAGGAAATATGACATTATACTGGTTTACGTTTGAAAACATGACAGTACCCAGACACCACATCGATCGAAGTGAACAGGAGGTAGAAGAAAATGCACATTTTGAACGCAGCCACCTAGCTCCCTTAAATTTGTATATTTTGGTTCCTTAGGACTTGCTGACAAATAATATGTTAAGTGTTACGCAAATAGTCTAGGAATTAACAAATTATAGCCAAAAGAAATAGTGAGGGTGTCAGACAACACCAAAATCAGAATCGCTCAGTGGCAGATTTTGAAACCACCATTGTACGGGAAATAGGTCCCCATGTTAAATCCTATTTGATTGGATAGAAGTACATGTAAGGCTAAACACGATTAGTCGGGCTACAAATACTATTTTTGTTGTTAGGGGAGACGGAAGGAAGGGTACTTTTTTTCAAACGCTTGTGTAAACATGGCTCGATAGGTTAGACCCGCCAATATAGTCAATTAGAAGCGTCAGTTTAGCACCACATTTTCAAATAAACTTACTAAAGAACCAGTGCGTTGAGCGCCAGTGCATATTTTTCTAAATAAAAGCCTGGGACATCGGCAGATCGAAATTGTGCTATATTCATTGCCAGTCAACGTAACTGTGTAATAGTTCCATGAATTGTGGTAAGCTTGAAATATTTGATATCTTTTTAATGAAAATTGAATGTAATTTGATAATTTATGTCTGTATATGTGTGTGGTTCAGTAGCGAACATGAGGCAAAGCCTATATAGTGCTCCAACCTGAACAGAAGGTGTCGGAGAAAAGTAAAACTGCATGGAATTGCCAAACAGTATACTGACACCTATCTTATTGACTAGAAAGAACTAATGCTGGAATTGCAGAGGCGTAGTAACCATCAGGGAGGAGTATACTGGTGTAAATTGTTTCAGATGAAGCTGGCAGTGGCCTACCGGTCTGAACTCAGTGTTTGTTATGTATTGTGTTCAGTCTGGAAATAGATTATAAATTAGTTATGAAATAGGAGGTACAACCTTCTTGTTTCAGGGACCGTGGTCCTAAAGTTATTGAGCAGCACCTGGTCTGAGCTTTGCTGAATCTAGAGGTTGACAGCATACTCCTGGGTCCAGATAGTGACCAGTGCGGTGTCTCCAGAACACAGGGAAGCTATCGAGCAGAGGAGTCTTTTCCTGCCGCCATCACGAAAGTTAAGCCTCTGTGGCCAGAGGAGCTCAACATTATGTGTCCCCTCAAAAATTGACATTATAGTAAAACAGAGGGACAATACCTTGTTTAAATTGACAGGAACTGTGAATTTTTCCCCATACTATTTCCAAGATAAACAAACACTTGAAGTCATGATGACAAATAACAACATAGCTTGAAAAACAAAACCAGTATTACCTCATAGTACTACTACAAAACTGACACACATAGGATAATATTAATAAAATATGTCACTACAAGGTTTATATTTATAAATTCTGTACATATAAATTGTGATTACATTTGATTGTGATTCCTGGTTCACTTTGTACTTGAATCAGGATATATAATAGTGAAAGTAATTAATACATATATATTTGAAACTTTACCAGTGACTCATTTAAGATAGTCTTATAGAGTGTTAAATGTGTGTGGGTGTCATAGTGTTGTCAAGTGTGGTGGAATAAATTAAATTGTTTATCTGTCTGTTGTTGTTGTGACTTACACTTCATCATTTACATAACCCTAGACATTCAACGTAGTCATCACAATATTCCAGAATAATTCTGACTGAGGTATAAATGTGGTAGCAAGTAAGGTTATCTGTAAAACACTACACCTATTAGATACAGATACCTTCACAGCTGATCTCAGTCAATACACTAAGTCCCTGTTACGTACATTTATTACCTAAAGGGGGTAGTCTTCGGTCCTGCCAAATGTACGCACCAGTCTTAAAATAGTTATATTATTTGTGCGTTCGATTGATTCACGCACTGACGTGCACAATGCAGTGTGAGTTGCTTTGGACGCACGGGTAACCTAGTTAGGGAATTCTGACGTCATGTTTTGAACGGGGCAGTTCGGACCATGTTTATGTCCGATATATATTTCTTGGATTTTTCTGGCAAGTTTGAAGAAGCCATTATTTTGTAATGATATCTACTGGTATTCATGATGAAGCCAATAGTGGAAGTATCAAGTAAGTGTCGCCCCATGTCACATCGAATGTTTATTGAGTTAAATTAAAGTATCAGGCCGCTCCTAGTTTTGGTCTAGCGGGAATTCATCGTAGTATGTCATTCCTAGAATGGACAGACGGAGTCGTTAGCCCTTTTGAATTACCGTAGAGGGAGGATACCTACGAGTAAACGAAGTTAATTGATTTGTATGCTTCACATGTTTTTTATATGCCGTATTTTCGTCAATGCCAAAGTCGTGGCATGGATATAGAGAGGTTAGTCAACACAGAACTCTAACCTGGTCGTATTGTCGTGGATGACTTTGTTTGGATTTTATATATATATGCTACCTAAGTATCGTATGGAAAAAGTCTGGAATTGTTACAAGTATGATAAGAAGTATTGCTCCTTGAGAATGAAATCCGTTGGCCATAAGATACGTCCTTGAAAGAAGGTCAACGGACTTGACTGCAATACATATGATATGGTAGAGGAAGTGACCCTTAGTCACTTGAATAGAGGACTTAATTGTTAGAGAATCTTCATGAACTTGAAAAGTAATTATCAACATTTTTTGACGTATGACCCTTTTGCACCTGTAACTATGATCGTCTTGTTCCACTCCGTATGTGTCACGTTAAATAAAATATATGTACAGTCATCACAGACTTGTGTGCTGCCAGTAAGTGACCAGTTAAACACTACTTGTTGGAGTTCGTTTTGAAGAACATTTTTCTGACATTTTTTGTTCCTTTGCAACCATTCGCGTAATGAAGTTCTTTACCATTAGAATGAACACCCAACAATAAATGGTATGCCAGTGTGGTCTGGAAATAAATAATTTCACAGGAACGTACTCAATCCAAGTATCGGTTGAAAAGAAGATTTGAACTTTCAAGGCGACAACATCTCAAACTTGGAACCTAGTGTGATGATGAATCAGAATCAACTTACGGTTACCAAATGCTCAAGGTCATCAATCAACCTCCACGTCAAGTTTTACAGTGACTGACTGCCTTGGGATCACCTATTCGTCATTATTACGTGCGAGCTGTTGTTATATACGCAGAGCGAAGTATTTTATCCTCAGACGTACATCCACGGAGACGAGGCACATTGTTTTTTCCCGGCACACGCGAGATGAGTATAACGTGCTTTCGTTGTACATTTTATTACTTTTAGCTGTGCCTTCTATAGTTATGTCCATCTTTACATTTTCCATGTTATATGTTATATGTTGTACATTCGTCGTGGGAGGTAGGGAGGTTGATCTGACGAACGAGATCCATCTCGAAGCCAATTCGGGCTCTTCGTCAGACGTTCTGTAGGGCTCAACTTGTAAGTTTCAATTGAGCGATAATTCCGGTCCAAGGCTAGAAACCTTGCCGAAGTTCCGATCGCTAATTGTTCCTTATGATAGTATCTGTTTAGCTGTTTCGTCACGTTTACTTGTTGTTTTTGGTAGTTATTTTTACTCGTATTTAGTTTTATGATGAATTTTGTTTGTATTATGCGTCCGTCTCACCTTTCCTGTCGTTCAGTTTTTTACAAAACCTATGTTTTTACACTGTGTTGTCAATTGTCCTGTTGAGTATCTGATCGTAGTTGTCATCGTAAATTTTTACGATATTCTATTTTAGTTACACATTTCTATTTTTGTTGATTTCTACGATTGTGTTCACTCGTCTTTGATTATCGTGTCTTGTCGGTAATGTTTCTATTGTCTTTCACGTTGTTGCTTTCATGACATTTCATTACATAAATTACTATATTGATTATTGATATATTTCATAACTATATGATAACAAAAGATACCGTTCTAGGACAGGAACGACGTACACTTGGCAAAGTAACAAGGTTAATTAATTTACATTGATTAATTATCATTTTATAAATCAAGAGTATTGTGACTACTTATAAAGCATAATGTATTCACTAGATTATTTCATTAAGCAAGCAAAAGCTCTTCAGATGGCTCCTGATGAAGCAAAAGCATTTGCACTTGCAGAATATAAGAAAGCTCAAGAAATAGAAGCCGAACAGAGAAAGCTAGAAACTTTAAGATTACAAAATTTGAAATTTGAGGCGGAGGAGAATGAGAAAAAAAATGAGATTAGCCGCTGAATTAGAAGAGAAACGATTTCAGCGAGAGGCAGAACAGAAACAAAAGGAAATGGAAGAAAGAAGATTAATAGCTGAACAAGCCGCTGAATTAGAAGAGAAACGATTTCAGCGAGAGGCAGAACAGAAGCAAAGGGAGGCTGAAGAAAGACTTAAAATTGAGATGAAAAATAAACAAAAGGAAATGGAAAATAAACAAAAGGAAATGGAAAATAAACAAAAGGAAATGGAAGAAAGAAGATTAATAGCTGAACAAAATACAAAACGACTTCAGCTTGAGATGGAAGAGAATGATAGAAAACGACAGCATGAACTAAAATTAGCAGAGTCAGAATATGAGAGACTTAGGTTAACTCAGGAAGCTAATTCTCAGAGAACTTTTGAAAGCCAAACTTCATCCAGACATGATCATTTTAAGGAAATTCACCTTAAATTACCTAAATTTAATCCCCCGTCGGATGACGTAATATTTTTCCTAGATAGATTTGAGGCCACTTGTAGGTCTTATAACGTGGATAAAACACTGTATTGCACATATTTATCCAGGTTACTTACTGGGATGCTTTAGCAGTTTATCATACTACCAGTATTAATGAAAAGAATGATTATAATGCTCTTAGAGCCGCACTTCTGAAGAAATTTCAAATGACAGAAGATGAATACCGATTAAGATTTCGTACATTGCTACCGCAATCAAGCAGAAATTTCAGTGATTTTCTGTCACAAATACGACTAACCCTAGAAAGATGGATCGAATTATCCAAAATTGAAAAGTCGTATGAAGGTCTCTTCGATTTACTGATGCGCGATAAGGTACTATCGTCTGTAAATCCTACATTTCTCGCATTTTTACACGAACGGAAACCTTTATCTATGAAAGACTTAGAAGAACATGCAAAAAATTTCTGCACTGCTCACCCAACCATGGATCTAAGTAATGCACAGATTAAGAATGAATTGCCTGTTGCTTTTGCAGCACAACAAAACAATTTTTCACGAAATCGTTCCTTTAGTGCTGACAGGTATGTCAATAAGGGAAATAATTACAATTTTAACAATGATAACTTTTACAAAGGGAAGCAATTTCAACAATCTGCTCCATTTAATGTTTCTTGGAACCAAGCTCACAGATCGCGAGATTTTGGTAACAATAATTTTAAAAATAATCAAGGACATTATAATAAACAAAACTGGAGATCAAGATCTCAGGGTCCGCAAAACAGACAAGGTTCTTGGAATAAAAATTTTAAAGAACAT
>JAMPIV010009577.1:0-10620 GCA_024509875.1 Oreohelix idahoensis
ATGACCGCCAACCGTCAAAGTAGTTATCGGCCATCACGCCTGGTGGCGTCTTGTAGGGCAGCAACAAATTGATTCCACTTTGCTCGGTCGGCGGCCATCCTTCGTACAGTGCCCCAACTGTGGTTCATTCTTTGCATCTCAGCTTCCACAGTTTTCCGCCAAGTTGTTTTTGGTCGGCCTCTCTTTCGCTTTCCCTCGAGGGTCCATAGCATAGCTGTTCGTGTGATGGTATCAGGGTCCCTTCTGAGGACATGGCCAACCCAACTCCAGCGTCTGCCAGCTATGATGGTGTGCCTGTCCTCCTGGTTACTCCGAATAAGTAGTTCTTGGTTGCTGATGGTGTTTGGCCGAAAGATTCGGAGAATTTTCCTTAGGCAGATTGTGTGGAAGGAGGACAGTTTCGACATTTCCTTCTCTATTACTCTCCAACATTCCGCACCATAGAGAAGCACAGAAAGTACACAGCTCTCATACAGTCTTAATTTGGTGTTTGTGCTGTACTGGGAAGACTTCCAAATGTTGTTGAGAACAGCAAAGGCTGTTCTCGCTTTATTCATTCTGTTGTTAATGTCCTTGCTTGTTCCGCCATCAGGTGTTACTATGCTTCCTAGGTAAGTAAATGTGTCTGTCTGTTCTAACTTTTGGTTCCTTACTGTTATTGGCTCAGGATTGCCCACATTTAGTGTCATGACCTCTGTCTTCTTCAAATTGATGTTCAGGCCAACCTGCTGGCCATACTTATTCAGTCTATCGGTTATGTCTTGAATGTGTTGGTGTGAATGCGCGAGTAGTGCAATGTCATCTGCATATTCCAAATCTTTTAGTGTAGAAAACGTTGTCCATCTAATTCCTCTTGGACTGCCCTCTGTTGTCTGGCGCATCACCCAATCTATGACTGTCAAAAATAATGTTGTTGATAAGGGGCATCCCTGTCGTACTCCTGTTTTCACTTCGAAAGTTACATTACTCGATCCAACACTGCACGTAAAGTTAGAATAGAGGCTTTTTTATAATGGAAACAATGCGGCTGGGAATTCCATAAGACCTCAGAATTTTCCATAGGCTGTCCCTGTGTATGCTGTCGAAAGCCTTTTCAAAATCAACAAAGTTAATGTACAGCTGTCCCTGCCATTCTGAGCACTGCTCTATAATGTTCCTGAGGGCAAATATATGATCTGCACATCTTCTGTTCTTTCTGAAGCCCACTTGTTCTTTCCTCAGTTTATGGTCAACTGCTTTTGAAATTCTCTGGATGATTATCCTGCCTAGTATTTTGCTGGGAACTGAGAGGAGGGTAATCCCTCTCCAGTTGTTGCAGTCTGCAAGGTCGCCCTTCTTGGGCAATTTGACAATTATTCCTTTACTCCACTCTGTTGGTGTTGTCTCAGTTTCCCAGACTTGTGCAAATAGTGGTTCTAATAGTTCTGCTGCTAGTTCAGGGTCTGTCTTGAAGACCTGTCCTTTATTGGATATATTATTCCGTGTTTTTTTCTGTCTGTGATTTCTCCGTGATGCGATTGGAAGTCAGTGCCTAAGTCTTAAAGTGATGTAGATTATAAACACAAATTTTGTTCCAACGCACATGTTTCTGTATTGAGAAAAGATCCGATCAGAAGTAATTTAGTTTAGCATTTTAATGTCAAACCAATCACAAATAAGTGTCTGATTTAGATAGGGGTTTCCCTCACCCTCATGTAGAACATTACTACATGACACATAAGATATTGCTCATCACACGTTATTTTTAACCTCATCTAAACATGCTCCATGACCATATAAGGTCTTGCCACTTCCGTGTTGCTTGTCATGTTTACCAAATTCACTATATCACCGATGTATCACTGATACTATCCTCGAAGATGTAACTTTTCTGCAGTAGTTTACCACCACAAAGTCTGGACGGAAACGATTACGTTCTTCCTCATGATTCCATATCACGACTGTTATCTTCCAATAGCCTTGTTTACCACCAGCCTGGATTTGCTATATGGCAAACTTAACACACTATCTTAAAATCCCATCTGATGTCCATTTTGGAAAACCCGAGGCCTCATTGTTTTGTGACAACAATCTACGAACGCTGTCTAAAAATTAAATATGTGTTTTCTACATTCTCCGCCACAAGTCTGGTTTTGTCTTCAGATGTCAACTTTGGTAATGAAGATTTCACTATTATCTCCCAATAATGCATCTGTTGTTGGCGATTGCTCAGACAAATCGCCATAAGTAGACTTGTAATCCGTCTGGTTAGCGATGTCTGCCCCGCGAACAAAGGGAATATGTCTTGCGGTAGTCAACCGTGTTGGGAGTGACGAAGTTAAGATAATCTTGGTCGATGAGAGCGATAAGAAGCAGGTGAGAAAGAAGAAAATGAAGGACGCAAGAGAGAGTTCAAGAATGCCACAGGAAAGTGTAACGATCGAATATATGACTTGTCACAGCAAACAACAAATAATAAAGAAGTGTATGTGCGGGACAATACGGAAATAGCGCGGCACAGTAACCTAATATGAACACTCAGTTAAAAGAAAAAAAAAATCACGCTGGCCTTTCAGTTTAATCGAATAAAGTTTGAAATGCGAAATGGAAAGAAATGAACAACAACGACAGGAGAATTCAGGACAAGCAACAGCAAGAGAACAGCATAACTATTTCCTGTCTTATTTTGACGGGCAACTTCTCGTATTGTTTAAAAAAAGAATTGCGCGGGCCGTTAGCGAAAAGGTATATTCAACACATCAGCATGGTCTGAGTTAAATTCACAATTAGATGACACCCAATTCAAATAGAAAATATTCTTCTGTTATATTGTCAATATGTGTGGTCGATAATGCTGGATTTACTAATAATAAATTCCAGCATCATCATCATGGTCATTATCATTGTTACTCATCATCATCAGTTATCATCATCAGCACCATCATCACCATCAACGTCATCATCGTCACCATTACCTAACACGTCCATGAAAAGGATACACCTTTGATGAACCCTCGCTAAACTTTCGTGTTTTGTGTATACGTTGCATTTTTTTCGATGCCTTCTTCATATTTTCATTTTAAACACTGCATTAAATTCCCTCCTTCTTTTACAATTAAAATTTACAAAACCCTTCGTCTTGGAGCTAGTGTAGCAAATGAACAATGCACTAGAAACATAGGACGAGTTACTGTAACAAATGATTACTGCACTAGAAACATAGGACGAGTTATTGTAACAACTGATTACTGTACTAGAAACATAGGACGAGTTATTGTAACAAATGATTACTGCACTAGAAACATAGGACAGGTTTTTGTAACAAATGATTACAGCACTAGAAACATAGGACGAGTTATTGTAACAAATGATTACTAGAAACATAGGACGAGTTATTGTAACAAATGATAACTGCACTAGAAACATAGGATGAGTTAATGTAACAAATAATTACTGCACTAGAAACATAGGACGAGATAATGTAAGAAATAAACACTGCACTATAAATACAGGACGAGTTATTGTAACAAATGAACACTGCACTAGACACATAGGACGAGTTATTGTAACAAATGATTACTGCACTAGAAACATAGGACGAGTTAATGTAACAAAAGAACACTGCACTAGGCATATAGGACGAGTTATTTTAACAAATGAACACTGCACTAGAAACACAGGACGAGTTATTGTAACACATGATTACTGCACTAGAAACATAGGACGAGTTATT
The DNA here is from genome assembly GCA_024509875.1 of Oreohelix idahoensis. Lineage (NCBI taxonomy): Eukaryota > Metazoa > Mollusca > Gastropoda > Stylommatophora > Oreohelicidae > Oreohelix > Oreohelix idahoensis. The sequence continues at coordinate 3,713 of JAMPIV010009577.1, forward strand.
GTAACAAATGATTACTGCACTAGAAACATAGGACAAGTTACTGTAACAAATGATTACTGCACTAGAAACATAAGACGAGATAATGTAACAAATGAACACTGCACTAGACATATAGGACGAGTTATTGTAACAAATGAACACTGCACTAGACACAAAGGACAAGTTAATGTAACAAATGAACACTGCACTAGATACACAGGATGAGTTATTGTAACAAATGAACACCGCACTAGATACACAGGACGAGTTATTGTAACAAATGAGCACTGCACTAGAAACATAGGACGAGTTATTGTAACACATGATTACCGCTCTCGAAAAATAGGACGATTTAATGTAACAAATGAACACTGCACTAGACATATAGGACGAGCTATTGTAACAAATGAACACTGCACTAGACACATAGGACGAGTTAATGTAACAAATGAACATTGCACTAGCTACACAGTATGAGTTATTGTAACAAATGAACACTGCACTAGACACATAGGACGAGATTTTGTAACAAATGAACATTGCACTAGACACATAGGACGAGTTTTTGTAACAAATGAACATTGCACTAGACACATAGGACGAGTTAATGTCACAAATGAACACTGCACTAGACATATAGGACTAGTTATTGTAACAAATGAACACAGCACTAGACATATAGGACGAGTGAATGTAGCAAATGAACACTGCACTAGACATATAGGACGAGTTAATGTAACAAATGAACACTGCACTAGATTACACAGTACGAGTTTAATGTAACAAATGAACACTATGCACTAGAGACACCAGGATGAATTATTGTATAAAATGAACACCGCACTAGATACACAGGGACGAGTTTAATCGTAACAAATGACCACTGGACTAGAGACACTCGGGACGAGTTTATTGTAACAAATGAAAGCTGCATTAGAAAGGATAGTACGAGTTATTGTAACAAATGAACACCGCACAAGAAAGTTAAGACAAGTTAATGTGGTGGTTCTCCAATGTCTCCTGTCTCTTTGTCTTGATGGTGCACTCTGATACATTCTTCCCTGTCCATTCTCATTGATGTCTTCCTCTTGCACGTTTGCCTTCAATTCTTCTTTACGTTTTGGTCTTTAACAAGAAGTTGTGTCTTTTTAAATGGCCAAAGTGTTTTAACTGTCAATGTTTGACCTACATTAATTCACTTCTCACTACAAAGTTTTCTAGGACCCTTTACTTTTGCCAAATACCTTAAAATAATAATCCCCACCAGTAGCATGCCGCAGAAAAGAGCAATTTACAATGGTATAAATCAATTTCGTGAAGGAAAACGGACTAACGATGTAATATGCATGTTGGAACTATATCAGAAAGATCCATAGAATCGCCAAATGTCTATATTCTTTGCTTCATCGACTAGAGAAAGAAGTAAATCATTGCTTCGTTGACTACATAATATCCGTTAAGAAAGTTAACTTTTCACTAGTAGGATAAACACTTCTGAAGAAAAGAAGCGAAACATAACTGAGTATTAAATATGGAACGGCTCAAGTGCAAAATTCATTCATTCTACCATCCTCAGCATAGGCCTTCAATAAAAGTTGCTAACACCTTCTGTCCCATGCCATCAGCGTAAGGTCTATTTATATATGTCTCCATTTCTCTTCTCCGTTTGTGTATTTTGGTCTATCTCTGTTTCTCTTACCCTGGGGAGTCCAGAACAAGGACTGTCTGGTAAGGTTATCTGCAGGTTTTCCTCAAATATGTGTCTTATCCATCTACAGGGTCTTCGTATCATCTCTAGTTTCACTGTCACTTTTCTCGTTTTCTTGGTCATCAGTTGTCCACATAGGTAACTGTTGAAGGTTTATATGATAGAAGATACTGGTGGGGGGGTCATCAAGAAGATATATGTAAATTATTTACTTTCGCTGGATAAAATGGCGATTCTGGGCATAAGTCAGGCTTTACAGATGGTCCGGACAGGTGTGGTGACTTTGGAAATATAACATAGTGCGCGAATGTGTTTTAGGTATCTTTAAGTGATTGTTGTCTATACATAAGTCCCTTACACACAGCAACGTAAGAAGTCAGGAAAAAATGTTGTAAGACCTGGCAACGTTATACATTATATTGACGAGACGTTTACGTAGACAATCATAGCAAGTCAACTTCACAGCGTACTCTTGAAGTTTTTTATGACATTATATCCATAACAACGGTTGCCATAAAACACCACAGCATACCATGGGCATGATAGCCAAACATAGCCATAACTTGTTAAGTAGGTAATTCCATAACAATAGGTTTTTTGGTCTTTTGTTTTACATTGTTATTTTTAATTTTTTTTTTTTTATTTGTTGTTTTATGCCATAAAACTTCCCGTTTAGCAAAATTCATGGGGCATTTTTGTGTTACATAAAAAAATGTATCAATAATGGTACCCGTATAGAAATGCAGCAATTAAGAATGCAGTCCAGTTATTAGTTTGGGTGTGGAATGTTTGGCCTTATTGATCACGAACCAGAGCTGGACATAGACTGTACCAGTCCCACCTCCATTTCGGTGGTACTGGATAAATTTAGTATTGTATTTTAACTGCAGTCTGGCTGAGCGAGTAAGGGAACACAGTGGGAATTATCCATTTCCTGTTTCTCAATATAAGGTCATTTTGTATCTTTTGATGTGTCGACCAAAAGGTGCCAGGACATCACAGCCTAGGCGCGTAACAGGACACAACGGCAACCACCGTCCCCTTTTCACCTTTTGGGACGATAACGAGAGGAAGAAGAAGAAGAAGAATCAATATGTATACAAATGTTTTAACGTAAGCCGGGGGTGGGAACGAGATTTTAGGTTATGAAATTCCTGTTGGCTAGAACTTTAGAATAGGGTAGGGCGAAGGGGGAGGGGGTGGCACTGGGTGGGTGGAGGTGGGTTCAGTATGATGGAATTTTTGCCGACCTCATGGATAGTAGGTGGATAGTAGTAATGGGAATGGGGGAAAGGGAGAAGCCGTTAATGAGGTGGGGGAAACTGGGGGGATTCGATATTATATTGGGGATACTGGGGGGGGTATAATGGTAATGGCCTTGGTACATGATACCGTGGACTTCGATCAAAATGAATATATTTCTTCTCTCAATCTAATAGTACGTGTGTTTTCTACATTTATCAAATATGTCCTTTTTCACAAAGAGGAAATATGCTGGAAACACACTAGCAAATAAATTGGTTTTTTATTTTTTTAAAAATATGGAATTATTTTTTATTTATTATTTTAAGTTTACGTCCTGGTCCATTTTTCAAGCTCTGCCAGCCAAAAATGTCGGTCACGCGAAAAAATCAGCTGCTCTTTTAAACTGCTCATACAGTACAAAATTCATTCAAGCGCAAACTCGCAGCTTGTTGAGATGTGAGCTGAATTCATTTCCGCTTTTTCCCCCAAAAACTGAATTCATAGAACGTTCGACAGTTTCTTTTATCCTTATTTTTTTAAAAAGCCATTTCTTAACAGCTTGTAAAAAGAGCTGTGTCCATTAAACGTGTGAGTTTGTACAATAAATCCGGCCCGTTACATACGAGTATTTAACTCTTAACTCCATCTTACTTAAATATATGACTTTAACAGTAACCTTATCATACCATTTCTTTAATCCTTATTTTTTATGCAATCAACGTAATTAATGAAAGTTCTTGAAAAGTTTTAGATTGTAGGTTTTCCCATTAGCCTGATTGTTCTAGAGACCATTAAAACAATTCTGACATGTTATTAGAGGTTGACGAGATTCCAATAATTAAGTTGGGCCATGTAAAATTAAGAAAATATAAAATAATAACTATAAAATGACACGAATTTTGCGCTCCCGTTCACCAGATCAAATACTCATTATTCGGTCCAAGTACCTGCCATTGCTGGGGAGATATAGACGATGTTTCCACTTCCTATGGCCGTTTCGTTGGTGACATGTCCTCATATGTCATGCTTTCAGTCAATCCAGTGCATTTGACTACCCCTTGTGGATATTATATATGGGCAAAAAGACACCGGGAAAAAATAAAAAAAAAATCAACAATTTTATCCTAGGAAATATTTTACTAGAATTTTCGGGGGGAATTCAGTGCTTGGTAGCTGACTTCTCTGTTGTTAATGATTAAAACTATGTAGCATAGCAAAAGAGTAAATAGTGGACCCCAACAGACAGCACTGTTGCAACTGTATGTCTCATGGTGGACCATGATCTGTTTGCTCTCCGTATTGTGTTGTTGTTTAACTAAGGGCTGCCCAGCTTTTTTTTTTTTTTGGCAAAGGTCAATACAAGTTTGAAGGATCCTTGACAATGTCTACACTGTAGATGTTGGCTTTTCCTGTGGCTTATCTATTTTTTCTGCTATTCCCAAATTACTAGTTACTTTGACAGTCATATAAAGCTATAGTTTAGTCCTCGTTTTCACAGTACACTTTAAAAAATTCCTACATATAAGTTTAGTTTATGCTGAGAGGGAAAGAGGGTGTGGCTGCACACTGTTGCATTCACACGCAATCCAAAGGGGGCTCTTCAAATAATGCAATGTGCTCTAAAAATGGCTGTGTTACTCTGGTTTTGAGGATCTCGTCAAGGAATCATCGGCGTCGCGTGCACAGATCCAAGTCTCAGGTCATCGCGCCTGGCCATATATTCATTTTTATTATGACATTATATCTCTTCTGCCTTCACGCGGCTCTAAGTAGATAAAAGCCAAGGCAGAGTTTTGAGGTTAGGTCTGTGAGGAAAGTATAAGATGAACTCCATGTACCTTAGTGTGCAGTGTTGGGGTTTTCAAAATGTTCCCCAAACTGGGGGAGGGTCCTGACACAGGGCAGGATTCAGATTGTGGCTAGTTTAGATCGCTGAAGCGTTGGCCAAAATAATAACTGATCGTTCCCCTGTTTTTCAAGAAGATGCACCCTTTAGAAGGGTGTTTTAGATTGTTCGTTAGAGATTCTAGCAATGAAATTCACTCTAAGGGCACAGCGTGGACATCCTTTGAATCTTTGAAAATGGTCTGTACGTTTTTCTGCTTTTAGAAACTGAGTAGGTTTCCTTGCCAGCTTAATGATTTTTTTTGTCGACTTCATACTATTTAACCAGTTTCGAGAATTGATTCTTTCTTATAAAATGTAAAAAAACAAAACATGTTTGTAATTTAAGAATTCAAAGCCAGCGCGCCGCGTTTTCAGTTTCCATTCTCCCTTAAACTGTTTGTTTTTCAGTTGGCTGTCCGTTATGGATAGTCTTTTTTAAAAAAAACCCGCCAACCCCTATTCTATATCTATTATAAGCTCGCATAGAAGACCTTCTTTAGTGTTTTCTTTGCGCTAAAAATTATAGTCGAGTAAATAACTGTCTCAGAACGCATTTATGGTCCTAAAACTAAAAAAGAAGAGAATCCATATCAACCTTTTCATTGTGTATACGGCAAATGCAGATATGGCGGTGCAGAGGTCAAGGAGTCAATTCTTTGAGCTGCGTCAAAGGAAATTGGACGACTGCGCTAGATGAAATTATCAGCTCGGAGATTTCAATGCCAGAATAGAAAATGACCGTGCTAGGAAGAGGTGGAGTATCTGAAAATATTGAGATGACACTCTTAAATGCACAATGCAAAGGGTCTCCTAGATTCTGCACATATCATATCGATCTTTACAAACACAAAGTTCACCTCCTAAGCGCATACATGATACACTATTGAACAAACACAAAAATAAGAAGTCAGGATTACGACTACGCATAGGTAGAAGTACTCATTCAATTATTCCGGGTTGCTAAGTGTGGAGGGGGCAGAGATTGAAGTACCACTACTTTTTAAGCAATTAAAAGCCCAACTAAAAGAGCCAGCTTTGCCTAGGAACTGCCTAACATCACACAAAAGCGAAGTAAACGAACAGAAAACGAGCTTAATACCTTCAAGGCTGAGAGAGCCAGAAGGTTAGACCAGATATCACGGGCTTATAGCTAACAAGCAATGTGAAACACAGAATACAACAACCTTGGACCCTGGATAACACTCTTGACGAAATTCAAGAACATCATAAATACAGATGCCGCTGAAGCTGTGGATGAAGTTCGACTTGGGACGAAAGAGAAAGAGTAGACCTGGTGGAACAAATGAGGTTAAAGAGAAAAGAAGAGAAAGAAAAAAAGCATTGAAACAATACTTAGGCGCAAAAAACACAGCAATGAAAAACAGAGAAAATAATAAGAATAGAGAACAAGGTGCTAGCAGCAAAACGAGTCCTGGGGAAGACAAATTTGAGATATGCTAGAAACAGGCGCAAGGAAAACCAGAAATTGTTCTACAAGACGGCTAAGAAGTAACGAGGAAGGAAAAAAAAACAATGGCCCCTCTAAAATTTATGATAGGACAAGCATGGAAAATTTGCTTACTGCCCCAAAAGATAAGGGAAAGATGAAAGATATTTTTTCAGAACTCAGGAGTGGTGAGCGATGGTCAAACATCAGAAATGATAACCACTGACACGACGAGGCAACAATAGTGATGAGAGACATAAAGATGGAAAGAATTGAAGCAGCACTGGAGAAAATCAACAGGGCAATCTGCAGGGACATGAGCAATAAAGCAACCGGAAATTTAATAAATGGGGAGCATCAGGCGACCATTACACTCCTTAAGTCCCTATCGGCACTTGGTGCTAACAGACGGATAGGCAGAGGAGAGGGATTGGGGTGGCACATAATAACACCGATTTTTAAATAAGTGTGCGCAGCGACTATATCATCACTCCATAGAGGGCAATGAGTGCCCTGCGTCAGGAGAGCCGCGGTGGTGAAAGAGCGGAAGCTGAAGAGAGGAGCCTGGAGCAGAAGCGTCGAGACGCCGACTGAGCCACAAATGATGAGTCCAGAAATTGGTAATAAGTTTTATTTTTTTTT
>JAMPIV010009578.1:0-59194 GCA_024509875.1 Oreohelix idahoensis
TAAAAATCTGGAAACTTCTGGAAAATTATATGGGTTTCTATGCTTATATTTCCCATCACAGGTAACAACATAAATAAAATGACCTTCATATTTATTTTTGGCACGTGAATTGTTTGAAAATCTCTCTCAATCCTTGGTTGTGTTTGAATCTTCCGGCCACACCTGCCACCCATTTGGGAACTGCTGGGGTAGCAGAAGGTTTTATAGGTGCTAAGAAGGTTTGTTCTATCTCCAGAGGTAGAAGGCACGGAAGTATGGTCAATGAAGGCAGAAGATATTCGAAGAAAAAAAAGAAAAAAAACACACGAATCAAGCTTTTTTCCCTTCGCCACCTTTTTCTCTTCAAAAAGCACATTGTAGTAAGTTAGATATTATTCTGTGTTACGAATTACCGTAGAGTTGCGTTCGATTCTGGGGTCATGCTTCATTATGCAAGCAATTAGTGATATCCTGAAGTTTGAAAATCTCGGTCAGGCTTGTTGTGTGGCAATCTAAGAGAGGTAATCACAATTATACTGAGACAGACAGCAGTAATACAGTTATCATAAGTGAAAGGGGAGAGTTCATTGAAATAAATAAAATAGAGTTCTGAGCAGTGGTCACGTGATAAGCTACTCTAAGATTCTAACACCACTCTATACAAAGAACGGGAACACGATCTCGGGCGTTGGCGTAGCTTGCGAGTCCGTTTTAGGGCTTTATGCTAGCAGATAGATAATGTTGGTCCTTTTCAGGACTTAGTATCTAACAACGCTGATCGGGTTAGCAGTCAACAGAGTTGACTTTTTTTTTTTGGATGGTAAATGCGCTCTGATATAACCAAAAAGGTTGAAAGGAACGCGCCTCGCCAGAAGAAGGCAAAAACCGAACCCAAAAAAAAAAAGCTCGTTCTCTTCTTCACCATGTAGTTTGTCGAGGCACCAACATAAAGTGCTTATATGTGATAGCACGCTTACCCAAGTTTCTCATGACTTTGCTACAGTCGTGATCTGCGGTTGTCAGATTAAGAAATGTCAAGAAACCTTTAAGAGATTGTTGATCGTCATATACAAGGTACAAGACAAATGCGGTATGTAATTGCCTCGATGTACGAGTGCAAAGATAAACCACGCGAAATGAGTTCTGACTATTGAAGTGTAGATTGAACAGTGAAAAGATTAAGGCCACGTGCCAGTAACATCGTTAGGAAGTACAACCTGTTAACTCATGAGTAACTATAAAAGATACCAGCACAGTCTTGGTGAAATTATTATTCCCAGAAAGAAGTCCAGTTATAGGCCAGACCAGATGAATACGAACAATAGACTTTGTTAGAGGATGATAAACAGTAGTTGAGAAATTACTCATAATGTTGGAGGAAACTATAACTTCCATGACCAGCGTAAAAAAAATTACAAGACATAGTAATGTGGAGAATTTGTATCGAAGTTATATGAAAACGCACATGCATCGGCAGGATAAGATTGTCCCCTGCATACTAAGATGTCTGATGTAACCAAATGGAAAATGTTCCTGAATAAAGTTGAAAAACAACAACGGGAGTTGAAGTTACTTTGAAACTCATTATCATCTGTGCGATGTATATTTCCATGAACAAAAAGGTTAATAAAGCAGAATTGAAGAACATGTCTGCACGTGACAAAGGAACCAAAGACCTGAATACTAATCTATCATGGGGCAGATAAACTGTCTATCTGTGGCCAGCCAACCACAGCTATTATAAATACCTTCATCTGCTCTGGTTCGTTTTCCCCTTTTTGATAGTTGATTGCTCGCTGCTGTTCCAAGCCTACGAGATCCTCATCAGATAGTGGCTAACGATTAGTATAAGATCGAATTTTTAAGCATATGTTACGGTTAGTCTTCATTACATGTGGGTTCAAATTCAGTAGATATAAAATGTCCAACAGAACGCATAACAGTTAGAAGTCGACGAATGAGTGCAGCTTACTCACTGGTAAAGCTTCCACAATATATTGAACACTTGAGACATTGCTCCACATCATGTAAAATTCAAGCACATGATAATTCATAGACCGTACATTCTTGGCCATTATGACGCATGAGAAATATGCAATCTGTCTTCTGTGAGTCCGAATGTCCGTAATAATATAATTCGACGAAATCGTCAAAAGTGAATAAAATGCTCACCGTACTTATACTCAATACACACTCGAATCAATGGCACGCAGAGTATCAATCATTCTCAAAGAAGTATGAAGATTATTGGACATCCAACACGTAAGTAGGAGCTCACAGGCATACGACCATTCACATTGACGAACACCATCCAAAAGAGACCGAATAGTGACCGTTACTTCTGATCATGCAGAAGTGCAGACGTCACATATTTTTTTCACCCTGACGTCATAATTAAATTCAGGGGTGCTATTTCAGTAGCGATGCGTTTTAGTGCCTGCTTTATTTGCGCACAGCGAAGCCTTCACTAGTGAACGCTAATCGAACAGCGTAAGACCGGGGAATCGACATCACCCAGTCATCAAAAGACAGGTTTGAAGTGATGGCAAAATACAATGATCAGCTCCAGTGCATTTATAATTTGAATAATGCCGCAATCATCCGTGAGGTCGGGCAATTTGAGAATTGCATGAAATTAGAAACTCTTGTAGCACATGGTTGCCAAAAAGACATCACTGGAACCGGTTTTCATGATGAATTGAAAGTACGAGAAGCCATCTGGAAGAATTGAGGGCAGTAATTGTCCCCAAAAAATGGTTAGAATTTAGATGCTCAAACACTCTTACGGCATCAGTGCAAATCTGTTTGTGGCCATGAGAATTGTTTACGTTGCCGGCTTCAGTGCCCAGCGCAGAACGAAGCATTTCAAGTTAAAATTAATAACAACTTAGCTTCGTTTGCGACAAGACAAGGGCGGTTGTGTGGGTTGGCGACGTTATCAATTGGAACATGGTAATGTAAAGGAGATGAATTAAGCCGAAAGTATGCAATAACTTGCACGTGTTAAAGCCCGAAACATTACTCTTTGAAACAGGCATTTTAGTTAGCATCTAAAACATACAGCTTATGGGCTTACTTATTAATTAAATTCTAATTAACCAGTTGCATCTTTCATTCTCGTATGTACGGTTACAAATGGAAGTGTGAATTTTTCTTTCTTTCTTTAAAAAACTGTTTTTATTATTTAAGTTTGGATACATCCAGCATTTTTAGAAAGGTTTCTTCACTCTCACAAGTGAGACTAAAAGAAAAAAGAAAGAAAGAAAGAAAGAATTAGAAAAATCAGAACTTGGCTCCGGGCGTCTCGTAGCTTCGGCCCTGGGTGTTTATATGCGGGTGTTGCCAAGAGCGACATACTTGGCAACACAACAGTGAACTCGATGAGCTAGCTGCTACATCAGACTTGACAAGGTTGAAGGCAAACAGCAAAACCAGGCCTAATGTTACAATAAACACTTCTTGACTGTAGTGCAGTAAGCGCATACCCCCCCCCCCCCCCCCCTAAAAAAAAAGAAAAAAGAAAAAAACTGGTTTACCAACTATTCATGATGGCTGGGAGATGGCAGGCGAGCTACCTGCTCTAGGGACATGCCCCAAAACTTTTAAACAGTTTCAAAGACGAAGAGAGACAGTGATGGCCACCTCATAGTCGAGCCAGGTTCGAACGAACGAACGAACGAACTTTATTTTCAAAGGGTTAAGAATTGGGCACGCAGGCCCGTCTTACATTCTGCCCTTCCTCTCTCTGTCATCTTACATACCGTATCCTTTCAATCATACATGTATTTTGAGCATTATTTAAGCATACAACATTATCAAGGTAAAATAATAACATACATTTGTAACATCCAGTCATAATCAAATTTAAGTATGTTAAAAATAAAAATAAAAAAAATAAAAAAGAGAAAAAAATAATAATAATAAATATAAATAAATTAATAAATTAATAAAAAAACAAACAAACATACAAACAAACAAAATCTAAACCATTCATACTCTAGACATAATTTGAAAAGTAATCAGATTATGGTGGCATATAATAAGAACTCGGGACATTTTGGAAATCTGCTGCTGAATGACCTGGGACTTCGTGTGTTGTCAGCGCATGCGGAAAATGTTCCCACAGGTGAGTAGCTTTGAGTCCCAAGCAGATACTGCCACAGGGAGTGAATTGTTGACGCCTCCTCTATACGAGATCCAGTTTTATGACATATGCTTCTTAGGGAAGGAAAGGGTATTGACTGATAGATGAGAATCGTGTATATATGCCCGTCTTGCATTTTGCCCTTCCTCTTACTCATCTTTTATTGCTAGTTATCCAGACATTCTCCAACATACTTAAGGTATTAGTTTAATGGCGATGCAACATTATAAGTAGTATAAAAGCATACATTTACAGTATCTGATTACAATTAAAAAGTAAGGTAAATTAAAATGAAAAACTAGATCATCAGACCCTCCATACAGTATATTAGATAATAATAATAAACATAATCACTTAGGGCGGCACATAATCCGCACTCATAATGTATTTGAACAGTCTACGATTATATGAGTAGGGACTGTGCATGTTTTTCAGGTCATGTGGAAGATTGTTCCAAAGATGAGCAGCTGAGTAAGCCAAGCTCTTCTTGTACAAATCTAGCCTGGGCGTGGGTACCTGTAACTGGTTTAAACGCTGACTAGGTTTTTCATTGAATTTTAAAAGTGGCCACAGATACGTTGGAGCATTCTGTCACAAGATTTTGTGAGCGAATTTAGCTTTGTTAAATACGAAGCGCTTTCTAAGGGGTAATATTTTAAAATAGTTTTATAGATCTATACAATGTGTTTGGTGTTTATCAGCAACTAGGCGCACTACACGTTTTTGAAGTGAATTGAGACTTTTTGTGTTGGATATGGAACAACCATCCCAGATAGTGGAACAAGTCTAGGTATGTTTGTATATGAGATGTGTAGAACATTTTCCTTGCCCCCTCATCCAGGAAGTGTTTGATTTGGGCTAATTGGTAAACTTTTTGTGCCGTTAGCTTTGTGAGTGCACTTACATGTGAGTTCCAACTTAGGTGCTAGTCAACAGTTAGACCTAGAGTTTTATGTTCATTTACGTTTTCAATAAGTGATGTTCCAATGTAGAGCTGAAGTGTTGTTTTCTGCGAGTTTTGTAGTTTTTGTCTGGTTGATATTAACATACATGTCGTTTTGGTTCTTATGATTGACCTGACAGTGCCAATTGAATCATGTTTTCAAAATGGGAAATACGATCATCTGAATTGTGTGACATGAGACGTTGACAGATTAGTCAACGCTGCATAAATAAGTGCAAGAGGTCTAGTGGCCACCTCAGTGTATAATCTACTGAAACTTTTGGACCTGAAGGTGCAGTTAAGACCAATGACACTTACAAGACTTGGCGAAACTGCCAACAAGTCATTGTGCTGTCTGTGGAACAACCACAATGGGCTGTGAAACTCAGGACAGTGAATTCGTGAACAACAAAATTGTCAAAAACGCCTCAAGCCGACAGAATGGATAAACCAGGAGTAAATGGAAATGTGCCTATGTGGTATCCAGGTACTGTACGCATCAGTGTAAAGTGTCCGGTACCGTCTGACAGGAAACACTGTACGGTGTTGCATACCGTTAAGTCTATTCTGCCTTTGACACCTGGCTAGCCTCAATCTATCGTCTACGAAATCAGTAACGATTTCAACGCGTCTGCCTTCTTCTCAAAATAGTATAGGAAACCAAGAACGTCAACATGTTAAACCAAAAACAAAGCAGCTTATAAAGTTATTTAGTCCTAACTGACCCCAAAACATACCAGGCTGCAGTTAGGTGAACATTAGTGTGTCCTTGTACATTATGTTTTTGTCTCCTACACTTGTCGGTTTATTTTCTCTTTCAATCACTTTAAAAACAATTCACGTTCTCCCTAAAAATGTCTGTCCCTAAAATAAAAACGATTGGCCTTCATTTATATTCATAATGTCGGGTTTTGGTGACAATTAGAAGGAGACTGTCATTATGGTCGAAGGGAAAATACTCCGGTAGTCGAAGGGAAAATACTTCGGTAGTCGAATGATTTTTCCCTCCTTCTGATTATTGCATATGCTTGAAAGCTGGCAAATGGGTTGATTACACTAGTCAACAAATTTTCAAGTTTTTTGTACCAGAAATTAAATATACCATTTCTTATTGATTTTGACATGCTGATTTCAAATATCATAATGAAATTCACCAATTGGCTCTGGTTTTTTTTTAAAATGATGAATTTACATTACAGTAATACAAATAATGTATGCTTGTTTAATTCTCTGGGGTGAACAGCTAGTCTTTCTACTTTAGCATTATAAAAATTGTGGTTACAATTAATTGATATTTCAACATAAAATGATAGAAAAAATAAAAACATTATTTAAAGTTCACATATCATGTTTTAAAAAGGCACATTTGAACCTATTCCGTCATAATTCAGTCGCTGTTCGAGCTCTCCTTGCTTGCTTGTAGTCAATCGATGAGGTATCTCTTGTCACAGTCCAACAGTAATCAGCAAGCATTGAAGGGCTCCAATTGCCTTGATACCTTGTCTCCATAGCAGCAATGTCCTGGTGAAATCCTTCACCATGCTCATCACTGACCGCTCCACAGTTTGACGTAAAGAAATCCAGATGAGAATCCAGAAAATGAATTTTCAAAGACATGTTGCAGCTAAGACTCTTATACTTCAGAAGGAGATTTTCTACAATTTCATTGTAATTATCAGATCTGTTGTTTCCAAGAAAATTGTCCACCACTGACTTAAATGCTAGCCATGCTGCTTTTTCCTTGCCATGCAACACGCAAAGAAACTCGTCATCATGAAGAAGTTTTCGAATTTGCGGATCAACAAATACTCCCTCTCTTATTTTAGCTTCACTCAGTCTTGGAAATTTTCTGATGAGGTATTTGAAAGCCTCATCTGTTTTCTCCATTGCCTTGACAAAGTTTTTCATGAGACCCAGCTTAATGTGCAAGGGTGGCAACAAAATCTTGCTGGTGTCGACAAGTGCTGGGTTCCCAACGTTCTTACTGCCAGGCTGCAATGACTGCCTGATTGGCCAATGTCTTCTGATGTAATGGTCGGAACCCAAAAGCTCCGCCTTGTTCTTCGGTAAATTCAGATTTCTTAAAAGATCATTCAGTTCACCTTGTGTTATTAAGTGTGGTTTAGTGGATGTAGTTTGCTCAAAATCTGGGTCGCTAGAGGTTGATGGTTCAGGACCACCAATGTCCTCTTCTTCATCAGTGGAAGCAGCTGAAAATGATTCTGGCACTTTGGGAACTGGTAGGTCATCGCCATGTGGTAGCGGACATATTGCAGAGGGGATGTTTGGATATTTCAGTCCATTTTTTCTTCTTTGATATGCCTTTCCCAATTGGAGGGACCATGCAAAAGTAACAGTTGTTGAGATGATCAGTGGGCTCTCTCCAAGTCATTGGGACTGCAAAAGGCATAGCTTGCCTTTTGCCAGTCAACCACAGTTTAAGATGTGCTGCACATGTATTGCAGCATATGTGTGTGCCCAGCTCTTATCTTGATCTCCTATTCTGCAGGCAAAATACAAACTGTACGCCTTCTTAATCACTCAATAGTTATATTTCGTTTTTGTGATACAAATGTCACCTCACCACATATATAACAGAAATTATTAGCTCTGTTCACACATGTCTTAGGCATTTCTAACTACGATACTTTTGATAAGGACAAATGCACTAACTAATGGCAACATTTTATCAGAGATAAGATATTTATACACAACGGTGATGTAATCATAGGTAGGATTGCATCATCAACTTCTAGTTACATTTTTATTGGTCATTAGAAAAAATTATGCAATCGCCCACAACAGTTGCGTCATATATATAAATTGACCGTAATTAAATAAACTAGTAGCATATATCTTGAAAACTAGAGCCAATCAACATTTTTTAATGTCATTTTCGTTTTCAGCACACCAAAATTAGTTAAGATCAGCTATTTTCATTTCTGGTACATTTTGGTTGTTGACTAGTGTTATTGGTTTCGCAGCTAGCACACGTACCGCGGCCTGGTCTGCTGTAATTTTTGTTTCAGATACATGTCACCAATATCGGAATCACATTTCCCTGGATCATATTCGATATTAGGTAGCTTCCATTTAGAAGTTAAATGTTCCTATTGGTTGATCAGGTCTTGTCTTCACAAGATATTCACACCAACGAATTCGTTATTTCTCAATATCTCCCGTCACTGGTGTTGTTGTTCTCATTCTCGTTATGTCTTGTTACGTTTTATTATCTGCTTTTCTCGGACGTCTAATCGAATAGGTGGTTCCCGGGGGTCTTTGAAGAGACAAATATTAAGACTGCTGCCCCCCCCCCCCCCCGCCCCCGTCGTGTCGAAAAAAGACTCATATGAGGTTGTGCATGGGGCTGCTTGTTCTCGCCTGTCCCTTCAACCCCAACAGTTTCAATAGATCATACATTGATGCAGCCACAAGCCCTCTTGCGCCCACTTCAACAGCCATGACCCTTGTAGTGAACCCCTCGTGTCTCAGATCCGCGGCCAGATCACTATATTTGGCCGCTTTGAACGAATGTTGCTCGTCTAATCTGGATTCAAATGGCATGGTCAGTTCAATCAGTATGACCTGAAGCGTTGAAGAAGAATGAAGCACTATATCCGGCCGTCTCCGCGATTTCCTGATACTCTCTGGATATGCCCCTCGTCCAGGTAGGTCTACCGCCATCTCCCAGTCGTTTGCACAATCAAGAAGAGATGGTAAACTGCTACCTGGTTTACTCGGTTTGGGGTGTGCTGACTTTCCTGCCCTCAGAAAGTATGTATTTGCGGTGCTCGGCCTGGGTTTGCTGTTCGCCTTCATCCTTGCTAGATCTATTGTCGCAGCAAGCTCATTTAGCACTTTGTTATGGCGCCAGGTGTATCGCCCTTGCCCTAATGACACCTTACACGCTGAGAGCACGTGTTCGAGTGTCTGCCTCCCCTGGCACAGGGGGCACTGCTCATCATCCGACTTTCCCCATTTCACAAGGTTGGTGGCCGACGGCAGCAGGTCATACATTGATCTAACCACGAAGCTGAGCCTAAGAGGTGCCATATGCCATATATCATTCCATGTCAAGGACCTCTGCAGGGCTCCTTCCCATGTAGTCCATTGGCCTTGTTGGACCTGCTGCACTGCTTTTTGCAACCTCTTATCATTCTCAGCCTCTCGTATCTCATGAACAACCATGTCTCTGCGCTCCCTGCTTGATGCCTTGGACCACCAGCGGATGTCTCCATGACCAAATCCCCGTCTATTCGTCTGTGTGTATCCGATTACCTCCCTCAGTTTGAGTGACTCTTGGGCAGCATCAACAGCTTCTTCCACTCTCCACTTCCTTCCCGTTTTCAGTGTAGGCTGAATGGACTTAACCACGTCATCAGCTGACTCGCGTAGCATCATTGCAAGCCTTGCCTTTCCAACTTTGTACTCTTCAACAACTGACTTGAAAGGAAGCAGAAGTTTTGACTTTTTGCAGTACAGTGCTACATCTGACAGACCTGGTGGTACCCCTAGCCACTTTCTCATGAACTTGTTGACCTTTTGCTCTATAGCTTCGACTGTACTTGTGCTTATTTCATATATAAGCAGTGGCCACAGCAATTTCGGTATCAACATGAACTGGAGGCACCACAGTTTGAACTTTCCCAAAAGTCTATACATTACTAGTGAAACCATGGCTGTAAGAGCACACGAATACATGACTAGTGAAACCAAGGCTGTAAAAGCACATGAATACATTACTAGTGAAACCATGGCTGTAAGAGTACATGAATACATTACTAGTGAAACCATGGCTGTAAGTGAGCACATGAATACATTACTAGTGAAACCATGGCTGTAAGTGAGCACATGAATACATTACTAGTGAAACCATGGCTGTAAGAGTACATGAATACATGACTAGTGAAACCATGGCTGTAAGTGAGCACATGAATACATTACTAGTGAAACCATGGCTGTAAGTGAGCACATGAATACATTACTAGTGAAACCATGGCTGTAAGAGTACATGAATACATGACTAGTGAAACCATGGCTGTAAGTGAGCACATGAATACATTACTAGTGAAACCATGGCTGTAAGTGAGCACATGAATACATTACTAGTGAAACCATGGCTGTAAGAGCACATAAATACATTACTAGTGAAACCATGGCTGTAAGTGAGCACATGAATACATTACTAGTGAAACCATGGCTGTAAGAGCACATGAATACATTACTAGTGAAACCATGGCTGTAAGAGCACATGAATACATTACTAGTGAAACCGTGGCTGTAAGTGAGCACATGAATACATTACTAGTGAAACCATGGATGTAAGTGAGCACATGAATACATTACTAGTGAAACCATGGCTGTAAGAGCACATGAATACATTACTAGTGAAACCATGGCTGTAAGAGCACATGAATACATTACTAGTGAAACCATGGCTGTAAGAGCACATGAATACATTACTAGTGAAACCATGGCTGTAAGTGAGCACATGAATACATTACTAGTGAAACCATGGCTGTAAGTGAGCACATGAATACATTACTAGTGAAACCATGGCTGTAAGAGTACATGAATACATTACTAGTGAAACCATGGCTGTAAGTGAGCACATGAATACATTACTAGTGAAACCATGGCTGTAAGAGTACATGAATACATGACTAGTGAAACCATGGCTGTAAGAGCACATGAATACATTACTAGTGAAACCATGGCTGTAAGTGAGCACATGAATACATTACTAGTGAAACCATGGCTGTAAGAGCACATGAATACATTACTAGTGAAACCATGGCTGTAAGTGAGCACGTGAATAATTACTAGTGAAACCATGGCTGTAAGTGAGCACATGAATACATTACTAGTGAAACCATGGCTGTAAGAGCACATGAATACATTACTAGTGAAACCATGGCTGTAAGAGAACATCAATACATTATAGGTGAAACCATGGCTGTAAGAGCACATGAATACATGACTAGTGAAACCATGGCTGTAAGAGCAGATGAATACATTACTAGTGAAACCATGGCTGTAAGAGCACATGAATACATTACTAGTGAAACCATGGCTGTAAGAGCACATGAATACATTACTAGTGAAACCATGGCTGTAAGAGCACATGAATACATTACTAGTGAAACCATGGCTGTAAGAGCACATGAATACATTACTAGTGAAACCATGGCTGTAAGAGCACATGAATACATTACTAGTGAAACCATGGCTGTAAGAGCACATGAATACATCACTAGTAGTGAAACCATGGCATGACTTGTGAAAGTGAGCACATGCATACATTACTAGTGAAACCATGGCTGTAAGTGAGCATTACATGAAAACCAATACATTACTAGTGAAACCATGGCTGTAATAGCACATGAATACATTACTAGTGAAACCATGGCTGTAAGAGTACATGAATACATTACTAGTGAGCACATGAATACATTACTAGTGAAACCATGGCTGTAAGAGCACATGAATACATTACTAGTGAAACCATGGCTGTAAGAGCACATGAATACATTACTAGTGAAACCATGGCTGTAAGAGCACATGAATACATTACTAGTGAACCCATGGCTGTAAGAGCACATGAATACATTACTAGTGAATACATTACTAGTGAAACCATGGCTGTAAGAGCACATGAATACATTACTAGTGAAACCATGGCTGTAAGAGCACATGAATACATTACTAGTGAAACCATGGCTGTAATAGCACATGTAATTAAGAGAAACCACATGAATTACATTACTAGTGAAACCATGGCTGTAAGAGCACATGAATACACTACTAGTGAAGACCATGGCTGTACCAGATTGAGCACATGAATACATTACTAGTGAAACCATGGCTGTAAGAGCACATGAATACATTACTAGTGAAACCATGGCTGTAAGTGAGCACATGAATACATTACTAGTGAAACCATGGCTGTAAGAGCACATGAATACATTACTAGTGAAACCATGGCTGTAAGTGAGCACATGAATACATTACTAGTGAAACCATGGCTGTAAGAGCACATGAATACATTACTAGTGAAACCATGGCTGTAAGAGCACATGAATACATTACTAGTGAAACCATGGCTGTAAGAGCACATGAATACATTACTAGTGAAACCATGGCTGTAAGAGCACATGAATACATTACTAGTGAAACCATGGCTGTAAGAGCACATGAATACATTACTAGTGAAACCATGGCTGTAAGAGCACATGAATACATTACTAGTGAAACCATGGCTGTAAGAGCACATGAATACATTACTAGTGAAACCATGGCTGTAAGAGCACATGAATACATTACTAGTGAAACCATGGCTGTAAGTGAGCACATGAATACATTACTAGTGAAACCATGGCTGTAAGAGCACATGAATACATTACTAGTGAAACCATGGCTGTAAGTGAGCACATGAATACATTACTAGTGAAACCATGGCTGTAAGAGCACATGAATACATTACTAGTGAAACCATGGCTGTAAGTGAGCACATGAATACATTACTAGTGAAACCATGGCTGTAAGAGCACATGAATACATTACTAGTGAAACCATGGCTGTAAGAGCACATGAATACATTACTAGTGACATGAATACATTACTAGTGAAACCATGGCTGTAAGAGCACATGAATACATTACTAGTGAAACCATGGCTGTAAGAGCATATGAATACATTACTAGTGAAACCATGGCTGTAAGTGAGCACGTGAATAATTACTAGTGAAACCATGGCTGTAAGAATACATGAATACATGACTAGTGAAACCATGTCTGTAAGAGTACATGAACACATTACTAGTAACACTATGGCTGTAAGAGCACATGAATACATTACTAGTGAAACCATGGCTGTAAGAGCACATGAATACATTACTAGTGAAACCATGGCTGTAAGAGCACATGAATACATTACTAGTGAAACCATGGCTGTAAGTGAGCACATGAATACATTACTAGTGAAACCATGGCTGTAAGAGCGAACTAGTGAACCCATGGCTGTAAGAGAACATCAATACATTATAGGTAAAACCATGGCTGTAAGAGCACATGAATACATGACTAGTGAAACCATGGCTGTAAGAGCACATGAATACATTACTAGTGAAACCATGGCTGTAAGAGCACATGAATACATTACTAGTGAAACCATGGCTGTAAGAGCACATGAATACATTACTAGTGAAACCATGGCTGTAAGAGCACATGAATACATTACTAGTGAAACCATGGCTGTAAGAGCACATGAATACATTATAGGTGAAACCATGGCTGTAAGTGATCTGTCATGAATACATTACTAGTGAAACGCTGGCTGTAAGAGCACATGAATACATTACTAGTGAAACCATGGCTGTAAGTGAGCACATGAATACATGACTAGTGAACCATGGCTGTAAGAGCACATGAATACATTACTAGTGAAACCATGGCTGTAAGAGCACATGAATACATTACTAGTGAAACCATGGCTGTAAGAGCACATGAATACATTACTAGTGAAACCATGGCTGTAAGAGCACATGAATACATTACTAGTGAAACCATGGCTGTAAGAGCACATGAATACATTACTAGTGAAACCATGGCTGTAAGAGCACATGAATACATTACTAGTGAAACCATGGCTGTAAGAGCACATGAATACATTACTAGTGAAACCATGGCTGTAAGAGCACATGAATACATTACTAGTGAAACCATGGCTGTAAGAGCACATGAATACATTACTAGTGAAACCATGGCTGTAAGAGCACATGAATACATTACTAGTGAAACCATGGCTGTAAGAGCACATGAATACATTACTAGTGAAACCATGGCTGTAAGAGCACATGAATACATTACTAGTGAAACCATGGCTGTAAGAGTACATGAATACATTACTAGTGAAACCATGGCTGTAAGTGAGCACATGAATACATTACTAGTGAAACCATGGCTGTAAGAGCACATGAATACATTACTAGTGAAACCATGGCTGTAAGAGCACATGAATACATTACTAGTGAAACCATGGCTGTAAGAGTACTTCAATACATTATAGGTGAAACCATGGCTGTAAGAGCACATGAATACATTACTAGTGAAACCATGGCTGTAAGAGCACATGAATACATTACTAGTGAAACCATGGCTGTAAGAGCACATGAATACATTACTAGTGAAACCATGGCTGTAAGAGCACATGAATACATTACTAGTGAAACCATGGCTGTAAGAGCACATGAATACATTACTAGTGAAACCATGGCTGTAAGAGCACATGAATACATTACTAGTGAAACCATGGCTGTAAGTGAGCACATGAATACATTACTAGTGAAACCATGGCTGTAAGAGCACATGAATACATTACTAGTGAAACCATGGCTGTAAGAGCACATGAATACATTACTAGTGAAACCATGGCTGTAAGAGCACATGAATACATTACTAGTGAAACCATGGCTGTAAGAGCACATGAATACATTACTAGTGAAACCATGGCTGTAAGAGCACATGAATACATTACTAGTGAAACCATGGCTGTAAGAGCACATGAATACATTACTAGTGAAACCATGGCTGTAAGAGCACATGAATACATTACTAGTGAAACCATGGCTGTAAGAGCACATGAATACATTACTAGTGAAACCATGGCTGTAAGAGCACATGAATACATTACTAGTGAAACCATGGCTGTAAGAGCACATGAATACATTACTAGTGAAACCATGGCTGTAAGAGCACATGAATACATTACTAGTGAAACCATGGCTGTAAGAGCACATGAAGACATTACTAGTGAAACCATGGCTGTAAGAGCACATGAATACATTACTAGTGAAACCATGGCTGTAAGAGCACATGAATACATATTACTAGTGAAACCATGGCTGTAAGAGCACATGAATACATTACTAGTGAAACCATGGCTGTAAGAGCACATGAATACATTACTAGTGAAACCATGGCTGTAAGAGCACATGAATACATTACTAGTGAAACCATGGCTGTAAGAGCACATGAATACATTACTAGTGAAACCATGGCTGTAAGAGCACATGAATACATTACTAGTGAAACCATGGCTGTAAGAGCACATGAATACATTACTAGTGAAACCATGGCTGTAAGAGCACATGAATACATTACTAGTGAAACCATGGCTGTAAGTGAGCACATGAATACATTACTAGTGAAACCATGGCTGTAAGAGCACATGAATACATTACTAGTGAAACCATGGCTGTAAGAGCACATGAATACATTACTAGTGAAACCATGGCTGTAAGAGCACATGAATACATTACTAGTGAAACCATGGCTGTAAGAGCACATAAATACATTACTAGTGAAACCATGGCTGTAAGAGCACATGAATACATTACTAGTGAAACCATGGCTGTAAGAGCACATGAATACATTACTAGTGAAACCATGGCTGTAAGAGCACATGAATACATTACTAGTGAAACCATGGCTGTAAGAGCACATGAATACATTACTAGTGAAACCATGGCTGTAAGTGAGCACATGAATACATTACTAGTAAAACCATGGCTGTAAGTGAGCACATGAATACATTACTAGTGAAACCATGGCTGTAAGTGAGCACATGAATACATTACTAGTGAAACCATGGCTGTAAGTGAGCACATGAAAACATTACTAGTGAAACCATGGCTGTTAGTGAGCACATGAATACATTACTAGTGAAACCATGGCTGTAAGTGAGAACATGAATACATTACTAGTGAAACCATGGCTGTAAGTGAGCACATGAATACATTACTAGTGAAACCATGGCTGTAAGAGCACATGAATACATTACTAGTGAAACCATGGCTGTAAGTGAGCACATGAATACATTACTAGTGAAACCATGGCTGTAAGTGAGCACATGAATACATTACTAGTGAAACCATGGCTGTAAGTGAGCACATGAATACATTACTAGTGAAACCATGGCTGTAAGTGAGCACATGAATACATTACTAGTGAAACCATGGCTGTAAGTGAGCACATGAATACATTACTAGTGAAACCATGGCTGTAAGAGCACATGAATACATTATAAGTGAAACCATGGCTGTAAGTGAGCACATGAATACATTACTAGTGAAACCATGGCTGTAAGAGCACATGAATACATTACTAGTGAAACCATGGCTGTAAGTGAGCACATGAATACATTACTAGTGAAACCATGGCGGTAAGTGAGCACATGTATACATTACTAGTGAAACCATGGCTGTAAGAGCACATGAATACATTATAAGTGAAACCATGGCTGTAAGTGAGCACATGAATACATGACTAGTGAAACCATGGCTGTAAGAGCACATGAATACATTACTAGTGAAACCATGGCTGTAAGAGCACATGAATACATTATAAGTGAAACCATGGCTGTAAGAGCACATGAATACATTATAAGTGAAACCATGGCTGTAAGAGCACATGAATACATATAAGTGAAACCATGGCTGTAAGAGCACATGAATACATTATAAGTGAAACCATGGCTGTAAGTGAGCACATGAATACATTATAAGTGAAACCATGGCTGTAAGTGAGCACATGAATACATTTAAGTGAAACCATGGCTGTAAGTGAGCACATGAATACATTATAAGTGAAACAATGGCTGTAAGAGCACATGAATACATTATAAGTTAAACCATGGCTGTAAGTGAGCACATGAATACATTTAAGTGAAACCATGGCTGTAAGAGCACATGAATACATATAAGTGAAACCATGGCTGTAAGAGCACATGAATACATATAAGTGCAGGATTGACGCAAGGAGGGCAGCTGGAGTATCGCTTCATGCTTCAGAGAGAGCCAAATAGGCAAATGATGACTTTCTTGTTTGTTCTTTGCTTACTGTTCGGGTTTTACTTGATAGGAAGATAATGTTATTTATATTTTACTTATTAGTTGTGTGTCTGTGTGTTTATTTTTTCCTTTACAGTGTTCACCTCTGATGTTCTAAAAACCATCCACTTCCTCTCAGAGACCTGGCCCCTTAAATGAAAACAGGAAACCTTCAGCCGATATTCATCATGTCGGGTTGTATTGACAATTAGAGGGAGACTCCTTTTGTTATTGGAAGAGAAATTCTCTAGTGGCCGATCGATTTGCCAAATTCTACGGCCTCAAATTCGCTACCCGGATTCTGGAGATGTTAGCAGTTTTGGAGCGCCGATGCGTGTATGTGTGTTGGTGTGTATTTGAAAATGTATGTGTTGGTGTTTGTACGCGTATGTGGTTAGAAAATGACAGAGTAGAGAAGTACGAAGGCTGTGAAATGTTAAGGTTGTTGTAAAGAATAAGTAGGCCTGCATGAATACAACAGATACGGCAAAGTTACTTCCGAAATAGGCAAATCTATTCACTCCTTCAATAGTCTATCATTGCTCTTTGATGATGTTTGTGTCTGTTATCTGTTTTTTCCATATTCACCTTATTGACCTTCATATGTAACCCTATTTTCGTTGCTCCTATTTGTTAGTTTATTTATCTTTCCCCGAATGTTGTTATCTAAGTGCTAAAAGGCATAGGTCATCTGGAATATCTAGATCTGTAAAGTCACTTGTCAAAGTCCACTCTTGTTTTCTTTCCCTCCGTTGTCATAATTCAGTAAAGTGAGGATACTAGATCCCTGCTCACATTCAAGGAAATGACAACGAGATACAAAATAGGCTTGCTAAAGAATGAAGATATAAACAGCAAACTGAGGACGACACACCATATGATTAGTGTACAGCAATAATCAGAAACAGTTTGACAGATAAGTATCAGAAACAGTTTGACAGATAAGTATCAGAAACAGTTTGACAGATAAGTATCAGAAACAGTTTGACAGATAAGTATCAGAAACAGTTTGACAGATAAGTATCAGAAACAGTTTGACAGATAAGTATCAGAAAAAACGTCGGAGTGAAACAAAACAAATCATAATACTCCTTTTCAAGGAGAAATCCAGTAATAATTTTCAAGCGAGACCCGGTCAATGTTGATTTAAATATCATATTTTCCATGAATAAAAAAATTAAACGAACACATATATGCCCACAAGAGGAAACATCATTAAACAGGATCATACCTGGGGTATTAAAGGAAGTAATAGGCAATCAACTGAAAGAAGATCACGCAGGGTTACGGACAACAACAGATCCAGTATATATCATTTAGCCACAACTTTACATTGGATTTTTTTGACTGTGAAAAGGCATTCTATAGTTATACACAGAGTCGTTGTTGACACTGATGAGATATTATAGAGTCACCCTTACGTTGATATATCTGATAAGGAACACATAACATTAGAACTCCTCATGAAGGGCGACCCACAGAAACATTTGAGTAAAAACCGGAGAGCGGCAGAGATGCCTCTTGTCACCTATTTTTTTCCTACTGGCTATTGGTTGGATTATCAAAACATAACCAACAGAAATGGAATAAGAGGAAAATGTGTTCAAAATTAACAGCTTGAAGACCTAGATATTGCCAACTACCAGACTCTTCTATCACATTCCGTAACAAGATGCAGGACGAAAGGGGAATACTTGATTGATGTAACAGTAATTGAATTTGACAATACACACACAAAAAGACAAAGATTATCATCCCTGCAAGCCACAGACTCATACATATGTCTTGCCAACTACGTCGGGAAAGGTGGAGATATAGACAGAGATATCAAAGTAAGAATGCAACTGGCAAGAGAAGCAGGTATATGGAAATCAAATAAATCAAATTCAACGGAAAAATAAAAATTGTCAACTCGCATGGTAGAGCAGTCTTATTTTGTGGCCCCGAGACACAGAGACTAACAAAAATGGCAGCCACAAAATTACAGTCGTGCATAAATGGGGGCTTGCGCAGAACAGACGAACTGAAGTGGTACGACAAGATCATCAGAGTAGAACAAATGGAAAGAACCAGACAAATACACGTGGAAGGCATACTAAGTGACGAAAACCTGTACACTATAGGACGATTAGAAAACACCATCAAGTAATACATTCTGATTAGGTTGCTATAATGTTCACGTTTGTTGCCAGATTGTGCTTGTGAATCGTAATGTATTTAGTGAGTGCGACAAATCCTATCAACTGCACATGAATATATGTATTGTCTTGTTTGATACATGTCTATAGGTTATGTACATCTGAAGCGTTTTTTAGTTTTTTTGGGGGGTTTTTGGTTTTCTTTGATTCTAGGTCTAAACGCCATGCAGAGGTTTTTGTGTTAATTTGTTACTAAATGGCCAGAAGTATTTAAAAACAACAACAACAACAACACACACACACACACACACACACACACACACACACACACACACACACACACACACACACACACACACACACACACACACACACACACACACACACACACACACATACACGTGGGAGAAAACCATTATTAAAGCACTACACCCGGAGATTAGAAAGAAAAAGTTGATGGATAGAATATTCCTTGGAGAAACAACAAACGAGCACACTCAGATATGCCCTTGAATGTGTAGCCGGGGCAGGTGTTCCTTAGGACTGGAACGGCACCATATTACATCATGTGGCAGTGCCGGTATATGCAGTATTTTCAGTTTACTTTACAGAGAGCAGATGTTTAACTGGCCTAATCACCAGAGATTTAGATTTCTCTCTTAAATTTGTGTTACCAGGTTCGATTTTCTTCTCTTAGGTGTTGATGTAGCGAATTTAATTGAAATGTACGACAAATCGTGACTCTCAATCTTCTCTTGCACTCTCCTGGTCAAACAATTATTTGCCAGTTTCCCAGACTCGCATCTGCGCGCACACCGATTCGGTGTTTTCAAACACACACACGACGTTGATACAAACTATATTAAACGAATAGGGGAAATGTTGGGCTTTGGGTATATCCAACACACAGAACTAAATGAGTTTAGGTGATTTTATTCACTTTAAACATCAATTACTAAAAATATCAGATATTACATAAATTATCATAAGTACACAAATGCAAATAACAAGTTTGGGAGGGGGTGAAGAAGATTGGTATCGACTAAGCCCTTCCCGCTCATTAGACAAAGACAAACCCAGTCCAGAGATAGATAATATCAGGGACACGGGTACGTTAACCTAACAGTAAAGTTAATTACTCTGAAAGAGGTGTTACCAAGTTAGGTATAAGTGATAGAAAAAAAAAACCCTGTTCTTCCCAGCTGTTCTTCTGGATATAATATATGTTGATAAAGTACACCAGAACACTCCTAGGCGGGAAGACAGGCGTCTATCATCATCAGTTGACAAGATCCCTATGGTGTTGCCTGCCCCACTGTAGTGTATGGAATGTCAACTTGACCTACGCAGTGTTGTGTAGACATGGATGGAGTGTATAATGTGCGAATGATGATAAGGGTTCGTGTTGTTGACAAATGTTCTCTTCTCACACTCATGTATGACCGGAAGTCATCGACACCAACGACTGTGTACCTTTTCTAAAGTTTAATTGGACGTACACACTCGACAGCACAGATAGTGACAAATCACAGGTTGCCATAATACATCATAGTACAGTGGACAAATGGTCTTGCAATGTTACATGGGCACTCATGTAGAATAATGGTATAATGGACTGTCAATAGCCAAGCACTCAGTATCGCCCATACATATATCATCTGACGTCACTGACTGAGCACGTCAGCTTGTAAACAATATTTCAGATGACTTCTAAACCTAATCTCGTTTAGCAACGATTCTTCAACATAATGTTCAGCACATATTTTTCCATATAATAATATTGAACCGCTAACAATGGGTTCTCATGTGTAGCAGTGATCTCTGGACTGATCAAGCGATAATACGGGCATCCCTTTTCTCTTCTTGAAAGTCCTACATGTTTTGGTTCCAAGATGGCTCCACTCGTGAACTGTCACTCACGTTTGAATACAGATAATGAATCTGTTCTAAAGTTAGTCATTCATACAACATTTCGTTGCTCTGTAGATTTGGTCATGAACAATAGACTGCATTCTACAGAATATAGTGCTGCTAGGAATCGAAGTCGTTTTTCATCGAGTCAAATATATTCTCTTAAACATTCAAATCGTAATTATCGACAATGGTGGCTTCGATCGAGAGTTCATAAGAGTATCTTTGATTACCTTGGTAGAGGGAATATGAAACTGCCATTCCTTGGCAAGATGAATAAACACTGGGGTAAAGCATACACGATAGGTCTAGACGACTATCACTTTCCCCAAAACCACTGAGATCACTTTTTCAAGGCATCAAGCCGACATAGCAAAACACACACATTCCCTATCAGGACGAAGCCAAATCACACCACTCAAGCGACACATCCGCCGAATAGCCTTTGACCTCTCTAGAGACAACAGAACATATAGTTCGACTTAGATATGTAAAGATATACAGATATAAGACAGACTTGTCCTACTCAGACAAACAATACACATAAATTCAGGCCATAGATATTCTGAAGCAAGAACAATCTATTATTACCCAAACAACGAATAAATCGCAGTAAAATGTATTTATCCGCGGAGTTCAAGGGAAGTAACTCAATAATGACTTTCCCTTAAGCACTAAAAAATTACCTATGTATAATATTGTAAGATATCAAAGACTGCACGTAACAGTCTTACCACACCTCCCGGGAAAAAAAAGATGGAACATTTTTTTTTTTTTTTAAATACATCTAGGAGCAACGTACAATAGGCTCACAACGCATGAATAATGCGCAGATGAAAATATCAGGAATACCTATAACGCCTAATATGAGGCTAAGTCGACTTATGGAGCGACTGGTGAGAATGTGTCTCATAAACTGAGAGAAATTATTTCTCTACAAGTATATTTTTCCAGGAAGGTGTCATCAAAGTATAATACAATTCTGGCAATTACACAATGCCTAAAAAATTCATATCATCACTACGTATTAGATATCTTAAATTTATGATTTATGAAGTAAAAATCATCAAAGCACAGCGGTGAATAAACATACATGAACCGCTATGTAGTGAGTGATACAATCATTATATTATTAAATTACAAATGTGTATCTATCATGATATAGAAAAGGAACTACTATAGAACTAGACATATCAAGAAGTCTAAGCCCTAATAGTTATGTGGAATCATGTGGGCATCTTGACAGAATGTCTGCCATCACATTATCTGATCCCCGAATAGCTCGCACAGAGAAATGAAAAGGTTGAAGAGCAATTGCATATCGAGTAGACCTCGAGCTCTTCAAATTCTTACTCTGTATAGCAGTAAGAGCTTTTTGGTCTCTGTTTTCTACTATGAAATGTGCGCCTAGAAGGAATCTCTGTAGTTTGAGGATCGACCAAACCATAGCTAATAGCTCACGGTCTAAAACCGAATAATTCCTTTCTGCCGCATTAAGTTTTCTGGAAATATACATTACAGGATGCAGAGTTCCAGAGTACTCTTGCATTAGTGCCGCTCCAATCCCAGTGGATGAAGCGTCACTACGAAGAACGAATGTCTTATCTTTAGTGGGTAGCACTAAAATAGGTGGTGTTGAAAACAGTGTTTTAATCTTATCCAGAGAGCATTGGCATTCCTGAGACCAGTGGACCACATTAGGCGAACCTTTCTTTAGAAGTGTTGAGAGAGGTGCCATGATAGAGGATAGATTCTGAATGAATCTGCCATAAAATTGAATAAGACCTAACAGACTTCTCACCTGTTTTTTAGTCTTAGGGATTGAGATGTTAAGTATCTTACTAGTATTATGGTCCTCTGTCTTTAGGAAACCATGACCAACTCGGTGGCCTAGGAAAGAAATTTCGCTAAAACCAATATAGGCTTTAGAGGGTTTCGCTGTCAGGTTGTGCTCACGCAAAGTAGACAGCAATTCATCTAACCCTGAATAGTGATCTTCCCAAGTATCGCTGAAAAGACAGATGTCGTCTAGATATGCAATGACATCTGACCGATAAGATAGGATTCGGCGCATCATGCGTACGAACGTAGCTGGTGCGTTCATAAGACCGAAAGGCATAAAATTCCATTGGAACAAACCTCTAGGTGTTGAAAAAGCCGTGAGAGGTTTGGCGCGTTCAGATAAAGGAACTTGCCAATATCCCTTAGACAAATCAAGTTTAGTGAAAAAATGAGATTTGGAGAGTCGAGTAAGTAGCTCTTCCAGTAAAGGCATAGGTTCGGCATCGAACTTCGTTACTTGATTCAATTTTCGATAGTCAACGCAAAGACGTATGTTATTGTCTTTTTTACGCACAATAACCATCGGCGAAGAATACGCAGAGGTGGATGGTTCGATTATTTTCAAATCTATCATCACATCCAACTCTTTCTCGACCTGTGCTTGGAAATGTATAGGTATAGGATAAGGTCTAACCCTAATAGGAGTATGGTCAGTTAGCACAATGTCATGTTGAATGACATTAGTTTGTCCAGGGATGTCAGTGAGTACATCCTGAAATGTTTGCAACATAGTTGAAACTTGTCGCTGTTCTCCTAGAGACAAATCAGGAGAGACAGTAACGTTCTTCCATGATTCACTGGAATGAAGTGGGATCATTGGAAGAGGAAGATTTACATCTGAAAAACTTGTTTCCTCATCCTGTATCACGGACAGTGATGAGTAATGACCATGTGGTACTGGAGAATTGTCCGTTGCTTGGAAAATGGGTTGCAAATAATCCGGACGTTCATGGAATTCAGTAAGCATATTGATGTGGAAGGTTTTATGCTTCCCATCAATATCGACAATATAGTCGACATCGGAAATTTTCGATATTATATCGTACGGACCTTTCCAAGAAATAAGTAATCTGTTTTCCCTACAAGGTAGTAATACAAATGCTTTGTCACCAGGACAAAGTTGTCGTAAGCATCTCTTCTTATTGGCAAATTGCCTTGCCTTCTGTTTCGCAAATTCAGAAGAAGAAGTTGCTAATTTGCATGCTTCGATAATAATCTTTT
Source organism: Oreohelix idahoensis (assembly GCA_024509875.1). Classification (NCBI taxonomy): domain Eukaryota; kingdom Metazoa; phylum Mollusca; class Gastropoda; order Stylommatophora; family Oreohelicidae; genus Oreohelix; species Oreohelix idahoensis. The sequence continues at coordinate 24,066 of JAMPIV010009578.1, forward strand.
GTCTCAACGCGATGACATATTCGTAGGATGACTTTGTGTCATCGTCAATATTGTCAGATGTTATGAGATCGTGAAGCAACGACATAGGGCCACGCGGACGCGCGCCAAAGACGAGTTCAAAGGGAGAAAATCCCGTATGTTCATTGGGTACCTCTCTGTAAGCGAAGAGGGCCGCAGGTAAAACTCTGTCCCAGTCTTGAGGATGATCCTCAGTTATCTTCCCCAGTAAGTTTTTAAGTGTTCTATTAAGGCGTTCGACCATACCATTAGACATTGGATGGTAGATACTACTTAAAGATCTATCTATCTGCAGGGTAGACATTACTTGAGACATGGTATCTGATATTAGTTGGGTGCCATGGTCTGACAATATCTCTCCGGGGAACCCCAGACGAGAAAATATAAGCCAAAGAGCATCTGCAATATCAGCAGTAGTAATGCTCTTCAGAGGAATAGCCTCTGGCCAACGTGTGCACATATCAACACACGTCAAGATAAACTGATGTCCTCTGGCAGACTTGATCTTAAATGGACCAATAATGTCTATGGCCATTTTTTGAAACGGCCGAATAGGAATGTCCGCCGCCTGAATGGGTGCAGCATGCCGTGGACCTTTGGATTTAACTTCCTGACATACTTTACAAGATCGACAATAAATCCGTATGTCCTTGTTTACCAATGGCCAAAAGAAAGCCGCAAGGACTCTTGACTTAGTACGGGAAAAACCCATGTGTCCAGCACACTGAGAGTCGTGAGCGTGCTGCAAAATTTTAACTCTCAAATTCTTGGGAACCAGGATTTGAGAATGACTTGACGTAATGGAGTCTTGAACCATACGTACAAGTACGCCATTCTTCTTTGTAATCCACGATTTACGACTTGTGTCCTTATTCGGATCACCTTTAGTTGCAAGAATGAAGAATTTCTTCAGAGTGGGATCATCTTCTTGCTGTTTTATAAACGAGTCACGAGAAATTACCAGGGATTATCTTGGTTATGCACTTCATTATCTTCAGTAGATGAAGTTTGAGGCACATTAAGAGCCTGAGCTCTAGTGACTACAGCGTTAGCAATCTGCATGTTTTGCCTTTCCCAAGTGGAAATTTGTTGCGGAGTGCATTCCTTGACTCCATGAATGCGACCGATGATGAGGTCAGCGATCGGATTCGGAAGAAGACATGCGTGTACATCTCCTGTAAAGAAAGGAGTAGCAATCCTAATGATAGCGGTAGAGTATTTCTCTAATGTGCCGCCAAATGTTACACATTTGACTACTTGTCCAGTGGCACGGGAAGGATCTACGAGTGACTGCCTAACACCAATTGTGGTGCATCCAGAATCAAATAGCACAGAGACTGGATTGTTATTCACTAAACCCTTATGTAAGACAAGAGACCCTCTTCCATCATGCGCGACTGATGCTGGAAGAGCAGGAAGAGGATGGCCACAGCTTAAAGTAGTCACTGTGGTTGGCTCAAATAACGTTTTTGCATTGGGGGCACTGAGATGCTCTCCCAAAATCAAAAGCGGCACATGCCATATTACTAGCATCATTATTATCTTTACTCTGTTTATAGGCTTCATGGGACTCTTGTTGTGCAGAGTTTGCCTGAAAATGTGGTTTATGTCTTTTGTATTGAGATCTACCTCGGTTATTATCACCTCTGTAGTTATTGTTACCTCTATTGTAACCCCTATTTGGGTTTGAGTCATAGTACCCTTGGTTACCATTATCATATTCATTATAATGAGTATCTCTGTAATTATGATCTTGTTGACTCCAAGACGGATAACCCTGATAGTTTCTATAATTACTTCCTCTACGGAAATTCCTATAATTATGACCACCCCTGTGTCGAGAGCTATCAGGTCGTCTCCAGTTCTTTGAAGAAGAACCCTGAAATGATTGGTTACCTTGGTTTTGATAACTATTATGGTTACCTTTTTTATCAAATCTGTTTTGAGGTCCCTGAAATCTGTGTGAATAATTGGGATTGTATGGTGTTGCTGAAGCAACTGGCATACTCTCCTTAATCTTAGTGTTGCCAAAAGTCACGTCGGGGTGTGCAGTGACATATTGGGAACAATATTCTTCCATTTCTTTTAGAGATTTAGGTTTACGCTCATGTATAAATTCAAGGAAAGGTTTGTTCACACATGACATAATCTTATCTCTGAGCAACAAATCCATAAGTCCTTCATACGTTTTTTTCTGTTTTGGAAAGCTCAATCCAACGATCAACTGTGAGACGTGCCTTTGCAGTGAATTCTGAGAATTCTACCCCCGTCTCAGGTACCATCGTCTTAAATAAAAGGCGATAGCCTTCCTCACTTAGCTGATATTTTTTTATCAAAGCCGCCCTAATGACATCATAATTATCCTTATCTGCTTCTCCTACAAGGCATAATCTAGTCAAAGATTCACCTTTCAAGTTTTCTGATAATTGATTAGCGTATTGTGATTTATCCACATTATGTGTACGACAAGAACGTTCAAATCTATCCAGCCAGAATGTAATATCGTCACTGGACTGATTGAACGGTGGAACCTTAACCTTGTAAGTAGAAGGTTTACCATTACCACTAGATGCCTGATTAACATTACTCATACTTGTCAATCTCAATTTCTCCAACTCAAATTCATGTTCTCTTATTGCTTTTTTCTCTTCAGCATCTAATCTTTTTTGTTCAGCCTCCCTGTCTAATCTTTTTTGTTCAGCCGCAGCTTCTCTTTCCAATTTTTTTTTGTTCAGCTTCACTGTCTAATCTTTTTTGTTCAGCCGCAGCTTCTCTTTCCAATTTTTTTTGTTCAGCTTCCCTGTCTAATCTTTTTTGTTCAGCTTCACTGTCTAATCTTTTTTGTTCAGCTTCACTGTCTAATCTTTTTTGTTCAGCCGCAGCTTCTCTTTCCAATTTTTTTTGTTCAGCTTCAAATCTCCTTTCCTCTACCTGCATCTGCAATTTCTTTTGTTCAGCAGCAGCCTCAGCTTCTTTTTCTAATCTTTTCTCTTCCGCCATAGCTTTTCTTTCTTCTGCAGCTAATCTTTTCTCTTCTGCAGCTAATCTTTTTCTCTTCTGCAGCTAATGCTTTGTCATATTGAGCAACTGCCCATTGTTCTAATTGTTGACCAGTCTTATCAAGAGCTTTCCCTTGAGTAATGAAATAATCTAGAGTAGACATGATGCCTAACAATAATACTAATCACCTGAATCAATAATAATACCCCAAGTTCTCAATGACCTGATTAATCAGTATACTATCCCAATATCTGTGGGTCACAAGCCTTTAATAAGGTCTTGTATAATAGTAATAATAATCAGGTACTGGTCTATACCATAATCCAAGTGCAGTGCACAGGCAATTGTGTCTTATGAAATATACCCATATAAAACATATGTCAACCAACAGAATACATAAAGTACAAATAGGACTGACAATACAAGAACGTTTGCAGAAATCAAAATAAATCAAATAGGGAAATCAATGAAGATAATCACTGAATCTGCAAAGAATAACAACACAAATGACGTCACAATATATGAATATAAATTATGAATAGAACTGAAAGATAGAAAAGGTTAGACCAACAAATTACAAACAAATCAAAACAAAACTAAAGAACAAAGAAATATTACAAAAATAACAATAATTACAGACTTCACAGCTAACACAAAAGCAACAGTTGTCGCAGCAAATTTTCAATCAAGAAAATTGCACCTATAGAAAACGCCCACAACGGACCCTCTATGACGTGGGATACTCTGTTGTGAGGACGCCGCCCAACCTTAAACACAACCCGCTGACATAGAAACTAACATACTATACAAACAAATAACATGTAAACATAAATATATATAAATTATGTGTATGATAGTATGTGTTGCAAAATAGGCTCAGTCTTACAGTAATGGCAAAGTTATTTTTCATGAAAACAAACAAACTGCCACTTTATTCAATTAAACATTCTGGCCAATTAAACATTCTGGCCTTAAATATTAAAGTTCATATATGGCAAACAAGAAGATCCATCGATGAAACCAGGACTTCTTAGTTCACAAATACTGTCTTTCTGTTAACACTGACAAGAATTGATCCAACTGTTCTGTGAAACTCTATAATGTCTAATGTAAAAAATGTCAACAACGCTGACCTACATACTGCATTCACTTGACAGGTCACGTGACGAAGCGTTGACAAAGAGCAAACCAATACTGCAAGTGTGTCGTATCAGCCACAGGAAACGGTCTGGTATCGGTAATCTGTTGACTTCTGAATTTCTGCGAGGTCAAACCCAGAAAGCTGGTCCACCAGTTGATAAAGTTGATATTTAGTTGGATATAATATATGTTGATAAAGTACACCAGAACACTCCTAGGCGGGAAGACAGGCGTCTATCATCATCAGTTGACAAGATCCCTATGGTGTTGCCTGCCCCACTGTAGTGTATGGAATGTCAACTTGACCTACGCAGTGTTGTGTAGACATGGATGGAGTGTATAATGTGCGAATGATGATAAGGGTTCGTGTTGTTGACAAATGTTCTCTTCTCACACTCATGTATGACCGGAAGTCATCGACACCAACGACTGTGTACCTTTTCTAAAGTTTAATTGGACGTACACACTCGACAGCACAGATAGTGACAAATCACAGGTTGCCATAATACATCATAGTACAGTGGACAAATGGTCTTGCAATGTTACATGGGCACTCATGTAGAATAATGGTATAATGGACTGTCAATAGCCAAGCACTCAGTATCGCCCATACATATATCATCTGACGTCACTGACTGAGCACGTCAGCTTGTAAACAATATTTCAGATGACTTCTAAACCTAATCTCGTTTAGCAACGATTCTTCAACATAATGTTCAGCACATATTTTTCCATATAATAATATTGAACCGCTAACAATGGGTTCTCATGTGTAGCAGTGATCTCTGGACTGATCAAGCGATAATACGGGCATCCCTTTTCTCTTCTTGAAAGTCCTACATGTTTTGGTTCCAAGATGGCTCCACTCGTGAACTGTCACTCACGTTTGAATACAGATAATGAATCTGTTCTAAAGTTAGTCATTCATACAACATTTCGTTGCTCTGTAGATTTGGTCATGAACAATAGACTGCATTCTACAGAATATAGTGCTGCTAGGAATCGAAGTCGTTTTTCATCGAGTCAAATATATTCTCTTAAACATTCAAATCGTAATTATCGACAATGGTGGCTTCGATCGAGAGTTCATAAGAGTATCTTTGATTACCTTGGTAGAGGGAATATGAAACTGCCATTCCTTGGCAAGATGAATAAACACTGGGGTAAAGCATACACGATAGGTCTAGACGACTATCACTTTCCCCAAAACCACTGAGATCACTTTTTCAAGGCATCAAGCCGACATAGCAAAAACACACACATTCCCTATCAGGACGAAGCCAAATCACCCCACTCAAGCGACACATCCGCCGAATAGCCTTTGACCTCTCTAGAGACAACAGAACATATAGTTCGACTTAGATATGTAAAGATATACAGATATAAGACAGACTTGTCCTACTCAGACAAACAATACACATAAATTCAGGCCATAGATATTCTGAAGCAAGAACAATCTATTATTACCCAAACAACGAATAAATCGCAGTAAAATGTATTTATCCGCGGAGTTCAAGGGAAGTAACTCAATAATGACGTCTCTGATACCGGGGTGAGGATGGTGTGGTCTATTTGACTATGCCGCGGATAATAAAATTCTTACGCGTGCTGGACTTTATCCAGGTATGGTTTAAGTCCAGTGAGAAAACTAGTCACATCACTGTTCAGGAAATTATGAATTATCTCTCTGTGTCAGTAAACTAACAAAGCTCGGGCCAGTGTTCTCTTCCCGTTACGACTTAAGTTGTTTGATGGTGCGTTAAATTTTCTTTGGGTGTGCTTTCTTTGCTATAAGTTAGATAGCGGAATTCCAAACATAGAATCGCCTCAAAGATTAAAAATTTTACACAGTCTCAACAAGTTCTGCGTCAGGGGAACTCTACACACTGTTTATGCTTTGCTTTGCTTAGATTGATTTCTTTATTGCTTTCTTAATGCTGGGATCGCACAGGTTACGATCACTCTGTATGAAAGAAAAAAAAGACATGTAATATACCGAAAACACATAACCTTCTAAAGCGCGATGAATTTCCCGTTAAGCCTATAATACACTCGAGTATTTAATTATGTATTTAATAAACACTGCGCGAATTCTAGTGGTTAAAAACCCACATCTATAAAACTAGGACTTAACTTAATTTATTAATTATAAATTCCTTCGCGACTTTAAAAGTTAATTTAAGCATCTATTATCTTTTGAAATAATATAATAGATAGATCATTATATTTAAAACTGGAACTATTGAGATGGTTTAATTTAATAGATTTAAATTAACACAAAATCCATTGAAATAGAATGACTGAACTAGACCACTGATCACTTTACACAATATATATTACCGCTTTGCGCAGAATAGAAAACACTGCAAATATATATAAAATCCAGGGGAAAATCTATAACAAGATTTCAATAAAGCTAGTGCTTCTGTAAAGGTCTGGCCAGCGAGTGATAACGTGTCTAGTTCTTCATGGTCTATTTAGCTAAAATGGAATGTAAGTTGAGTGGGACATGATAAACTTGACAACTTATTTGATCTCACGAACTTTTGGGGATCTGACCGCCAAATCAAGAGAAGAAGCCGCCCCCTGGTCTTCGTATCCGCTCGCTGCTGCCCGTTTCGCTTTCCCCCGTTCGCTCGGTTCCTCGATTGACACCGAGACGCGAAATTAGCGGCAAGCAACTGCGTCTCGTATCAGGGAAAACTACTGTCTTTGATAGCGCCGATAGTCTCCCCTAAGATCCCTCGGTCTGTCTCTTTGATCTCGTCGCTGTATCCTACATGAGGTCCGGTGGAATGCGTTCTGGCAAACGAAAAGTTACAACAAATGTTCAGGGGTTCTAATGTTATGAAAAGCTAAAGCTTAAATCATCCATCATATCAGGGAGAATTCACTTGTCAAACTAGACGTACGTCACAATCGTCCCCACTTTTAGACATGAAACCATTTTTCATGTTTCATTTTTTGACAATGGAGGTGACCTGATTGGTGATTTTAGGATGAGTGGTATCTTCAGTTTGCTCTTCTTCCTCTGTAGACCAGTTTCTACTCAGGAAGTCAGCCCCGACATTCTGTCTTCCCGGAATATATTCCACTTTGAAAGAATAAACGCTTAGAAGGAGGGCCCAACGCATGATCCTAGCGTTAAATTCTTTATTGGCACCAAGAAATGCTAAAGGAGCGTGGTCTGTTAGCACCGTGAAAGATGTACCATAAAGAAACTCATGATGGCGTCTGATACCGTCAATCAGAGCAAGACATTCCCTTTCAACTACGCTGTAGTTCCGTTCCGCTTTATTTAATTTCCGACTGCCATAGGCAACTGGAAATAGCATGTTCAGGTCACTGTCATCGGCTTGAAGCAGTGTTGACCCGATGCCCTGACCTGACGCGTCGACTCTCAGTACAAAAGGTTTCTTGAGGTCAGGCAACCTCAAAATGGGGTATGCAGACAACTGTCCTTTCAAAGTGCTATACGCGTGTTCGCACTTTTGATCCCATATGACCTTATCAGGACAACCTTTCTTTGTGAGGTCAGTCAGAGGTGCCGTCAGTCCGTTGAAGTTCTGGATGTACTTCTGATAGTATGCACATAGCGATATGAAGGAACGTACGTCTTTCTTCGTTCGGGGTCTTTTTGCTGCCACTATTTTCTCCACGTTCTTCTTAATAGGCCAACTGCATCCGTGAGAAATAGTGTGCCCCAGGAAGTCTAACTGTTCAAACCCGATGAGACATTTGCTAGGTCTGGCTGTGAGACCCGTTTCCTGTAGTCTCCTGAGGAGCATAGCAACCGTAGCAATATGTTCTTCATAGGTTTCCGATGCAATTAAGATGTCATCCATGAAATTATGGATATGGGGACTTTGCAAAGGTTCTAGAAGCTTCCTCATCATCCTGGTGAACACTCCTGGTGCGTTATGCAAACCGAACGGCATCACGTTAAATGTGTAATGTCCTTCACTAGTGCTGAAAGCTAACAAAGGTTTAATTTCCTCCTTGACTGGTATTTGATAATAACCTTTGCTGAGGTCAATCTTGGAGAAGATCTTTGCTTTGCTGAGCTTGGTGAACAACTCAGAAACAGTTTGGAGAGGTTCGGGCTGGAATTCCGTTACAGCGTTTAGCAACCTGTAATCAATGCACAGCCGAACTTCCTTATTGGGCTTCTGCAACAGCACTACACTCGAGCTGTAAGGAGATGTAGACTCACTGATAATTCCTGCCTGACGCAGCTTGTCTATTTCTCCGCGAAGTGCATCAGCTTTAGCGTACGGGATGGGGTAAACTCTGGTTTGAACAGGGGTCTCGTTTGTTAATTTCATATCAAATTCAATGAGATTTGTTCGACCAGGTACATCCGTTAAGACTGCACTGTACTGTTTTAGTAGAGCCCTGGTTTCTGTTTGTTGTTCTGGTGAGAGATTGTCGCCGAACTTGACATCTTTAAAGGATTCTGTGGGTTGCAGTGGATACTCCATGCAACCATCATCATCTTCCTCGTCTTCCGTTGCTATGGCGACAGCCAGGAGATGCTCGGAGGATGGCACCGGTCTTTCCAAATATTTCTTTAGCAGATTTATGTGGAAGACCTTCTCCTTTCCTTTGATGGAGATCTTGTAGTTGGTACGTGAGATCTTTTTAAGGACGGTAAACGGTCCTTGCCATCCGATGCGAAGTTTATTGCTTCCGGTTGGAAGTAGCAATAGGACTTTCTCCCCTGGTTGTAGTTCTCTCTCTTTTGCAGCTTTGTTGTATCTTTTAGTAATTTTAGCGCGGGCTTTCTTAAGGTTGGTAGTAGCTAGATCCCATCCTAGCTTTAGCCTTTCCTTAAGCTCAGATACATACTTGCTTGCAGAGACGACTGTCTCGTCAGCCTTCTGGTCTGTCAGGGACCGAAGTAAGGCTTCTAGTGGCCCCTTAATAGGTCTGCCAAATAAAAGTGTAGCTGGCGCAAAACCCGTAGACGCTTGGGGTACCTCTCGGTAGGCGAATAAGGCAGCCGATATATATTGGTCCCAGTCTTCCGGTTTCTCCTGACCCAGCTTACGTAACATCATGGTGAGGGTACCGTTAAAACGTTCCACGAGCCCATTTCCGGCCGGATGGTAGGGACTTGTGTGGATATGTTTGGCCCTCAAGATCTTAAAGATCTCCTCCATTAACAGGCTACGGAATTGGGATCCATTGTCCGTCAAAACTTGTTGAGGGAATCCCAACCGTGTAAAAATTTGCACAAGGGCTTCTGCGACATGCTTGGAATTAGTGCATGGTAGCGGTACGGCTTCGGCCCACATAGTGCAAGTGTCAACTAAGGTCAGGATGAACCTGTTCCTTCTTTTGGTCTTTTCCAGAGGACCAATAATGTCGACAGCAACCCGTTCAAATGGAGTCCCTACTATTGGCATTTGCCCCATAGGTACTGGGGGTGTCAAGTGCTTGGGTGCTACCCGTTGGCACTGGGCGCAGGATTTCACGTACCTGACAATGTCAGAGTTCATTCCTGGCCACCAATAGTGGTTTTTTATTCGCTGAATAGTGGCGTTTTGTCCCATGTGTCCGCTAAAGGGAAGAGAGTGCCCCATTTCTAAGATCTGGTTTCTGTACTGCGTCGGTACTAGGAGCTGGTTATTCCCCGTGTCCGGGTTGCCCGTTCTACGATACAATACACCATCCTTAGAAAAGATGTCTCCGTTGTGTCTGGGGTCCTTAGCCATGGGCAGTTTTTTAAAGCAGGGCGCCAGAGTAGGGTCCTTTTGTTGCGCCTCCTTCAGTTCATTCGGCAACAAGTTTGGCGCAGGCTCCCTCTCCTTCTTGGCTTGCCCTCTTGTGGTTACCGCTGCCACAATCGGCTCCTTAGGTCTCCCAATGAACACATATCTACATCCCAGGATAACTGGGTAGATCGGATCATCCATTATGGCCGCTTTAATAACTCCTCTGACAAAGTCAGAGTGTATTTCTACCAGTGCGATAGGAAGCGTCCTGGGTGCATCACTCCTGAAAACTCCACTAAGTTTGACGGTTTCCTCTGTCTCCTGACCGGGTTTGACTAGGTGCCTAGCGACAATACAATCAAAACTTAATCCAGTGTCAAAAAGACAAGTAGTAGAGGTACCGTTCAAAATTACAGTTCCTCGAGTTGAGGGTCGGTCCCCCTCAGGTTGAGAATCACTGACATTGACTCTACCTTTCGAGGCTGTATGCAAACATCCAATGCGGTTTGCACCGGTTTGTTTGCCCTGATCAGACGTTCCTGGTGTAGGGGTCTTCCCTTTTCCTTGACCTTGGTGGCCGCGCTGCCACGTAGGCTTGTTGGGTTGATCAGAATTGTTGTTGGGGGGGTATCGGGTTTTGTAGAATTTCGATTTTTCCTGGGGAGGTTTCTGGGTATTGTTATCTCGTTGGTTATAATGTTGAGAGGAAGTGGAAGAATAGGATGCCTGCTCTAGATTCTGTTTTCGAGATGGCTCATCGGTGGTTTACGTTTAGTGCTGGGAAGTTCGGCCATTGCATTGCTATAGCGTTCGGCTTTATTGAGTATGTCTTCAAGCCTGACTGCCCCCTGTTCAGCCAAAAATCTACGTGTTTCATTCGACAAAGTGGATTTTATCTGCTCCACAAGAACAAGTTCGAGGAGTCCCTCATATGAAAGAGGTAGGTCAGATAATTCAATGCACTTTGTCAGATAACCCGTGAGACGTGAAGAGAACTGGGGAAATGTTTCCGTGCTCTCTTTTCGGCTGTTTCTGAACAACTGCAGAAACTTTCGGGCAGTCATCTCAAACTGCTGTAGTAAGGCCTTTTTCAACATGTCGTAATCATGTTGATTCGGTCCCAGCTTTGTGTACACGTCATAAGCATTGCCTTTCAGTGACGTTGAAAGTTTGAGCGCCCAGCGGGTACTCTCTAACCCATAAAGATTCGCGAGTCTCTCGAATTTTTCTAGGTAGCTGTCAATTTTTTCGTTAGGGCTAGGAAAAGATTCTAAAGAAAACGACATAGCAGTTAATTGGGCAGATTGAGTACTGGAGAGGTCCATTGATTGAGACTGGGGAGAAGACGGCTCTCCGTTAGTCGAAGTAGAGGCGCCCCGACTCTCTAGAGCCTTAAGCGCCAGTTCATGTTGTCTTTCCTTCTCTCTCTCTCTCTCTGCGAGTTTCCATCTCTGCTTCAATTTTCTTCTGTTCCAAAAGACGTTCTTCCGCTTCTTTCTTATCTGCCCTCTCCTGGGCTTCTCTCCTCTCTGTTCTTTCTTTCTCTTCCTTCCTCTCAGCTTCGGCTCTCTGTTGCTCCGCCTTCCTCTCAGCTTCGGCTCTCTGTTGCTCCGCGTCATATATTTCCAATTCCTGGTTAATAAACGCGTTTGCAGCTTCTGCATCTAATCCTGCCTCTTTCGCTTCCAGCCTCAAGATGGACCTCATCTTTATCCTCTCTGCCATTGTTAAAGAATAAGATGAAGTATGCTTAGAGAACTAGTAAGAAGAAACGCGAAAGGGAGGAACTCTGAACCGCTACGAGAGAAAAAAACCAAGTACAAATTTACCTGTGTTACCTCCTACCTGTACTGTGCAAACTTATCGCTGCTATTATCTGGCAATTAAGGCTCTAAACGCAAGCGACTATGCCACTAAATGGTAAGTTACACTGGAAAAGAATCTACTTTTACTAACAGTCGAGAAAAATTTATATTAAAACAATTTAAAAGAAAAAAAAAATTTTCCCTAAATTTTTAATCTCTGACAACAAACTCCGTCCCTAAAGTCAATTATTGAGATGAGACGTTGTTAACTTAATTTTTCAAAATCAGAACAATCCGTCTTTAGCTAAGCTCAACTCTTTTTGACTTCAAAAACCTTTGTGACTGTAAAAACAATCACGCAATCCCAGCAACATTTATAAAGAAAGAAATATAATTATCTCCGCCAGAGGATAATTAAAATAGCAAATATATTTGTTTATCTGTACTTTCTACTGCTGTGGAGAGAAAACAACCTGTAAATATGCTGTGTGGACAACCCAAATACTTAAAGAACGTTTGTCTAGGGGTGTAATTATTTATTTATTTCCCTAATTCACAAAGACAAATCATTCACACTCTACCTAGTTAGACCCAAACTAAATCAGACTCAAAATATCTTTAACCCGGCTATGCGATTGCCTCAAATGTAGCTCAAGATCCCAGAACCAGCCCACAAATATGTGTGCATCAAATGTATCTCAAAATGATCCCAGACGAGCCGGCCAAATATTGTCGTAAATTTATTTTGAGAGAAAAGAGTCGTAGAAATAGTGGTCCGGTTTAGAGTGGAAAATGATGATGGAAAGCTCAGTGATAGAAAATGTAGAGATTTTAATAGTTACTTCACAGCGTGCTGGAGGAGAGTAAAGACAGACTTATTTACGACAAATCGTGTCTCTCAATCTTCTCTTTCACTCTCCTGGTCAAAACAATTATTTGCCAGTTTTCCAGACTCGCATCTGCGCGCACACCGATTCGGTGTTTTCAAACACACACACGACGTTGATACAAACTATATTAAACGAATAGGGGAAATGTTGGGCTTTGGGTATATCCAACACACAGAACTAAATGAGTTTAGGTGATTTTATTCACTTTAAACATCAATTACTAAAAATATCAGATATTACATAAATTATCATAAGTACACAAATGCAAATAACAAGTTTGGGAGGGGGTGAAGAAGATTGGTATCGACTAAGCCCTTCCCGCTCATTAGACAAAGACAAACCCAGTCCAGAGATAGATAATATCAGGAACACGGGTACGTTAACCTAACAGTAAAGTTAATTACTCTGAAAGAGGTGTTACCAAGTTAGGTATAAGTGATAAAAAAAAAACCTGTTCTTCCCAGCTGTTCTTCCCTTTACTAAGCAAATGGAAAGGAGGTGGTTTTAAACAGAGTTAACAAATTATCAACTATCCCACTTAAAGGAACAATGTAGGGTATACAGAAAAGATATATGTTACCAGATAAGCAAGTTAACAAAATGGTCACACAAAAGAATTAATTTCCTGTCATTCATACACGCGCTAGCAAAGGCCTTCACTCATCTTGCTCTCACTTACCGATTGTGAAAAAATCTTGCACTCCATAGAATAACACAACAGCAGTCACACCTCAACTAAATGTATGAGTGTTTGTTCAAGTTCTAGCCCCAGATTATCGGGTAGGCGGTCAGCACATAAAAGGATCCCGTAATCGCTGGAAAATGAATCTGTAGTTGTGTCTCTTTTCTTAATAACAGTTTCTATGGGAGGGCACGGTCTCTGATACCGGGGTGAGGATGGTGTGGTCTATTTGACTATGCCGCGGATAATAAAATTCTTACGCGTGCTGGTACACTTTATCCGTGAGGTATGGTTTAAGTCCAGTGAGAAAACTAGTCACATCACTGTTCAGGAAATTATGAATTATCTCTCTGTGTCAGTAAACTAACAAAGCTCGGGCCAGTGTTCTTCTTCCCGTTACGACTTAAGTTGTTTGATGGTGCGTTAAATTTGTCTTTGGGTGTGCTTTCTTTGCTATAAGTTAGATAGCGGAATTCCAAACATAGAATCGCCTCAAAGATTAAAAATTTACACAGTCTCAACAAGTTCTGCGTCAGGGGAACTCTACACACTGTTTATGCTTTGCTTTGCTTAGATTGATTTCTTTATTGCTTTCTTAATGCTGGGATCGCACAGGTTACGATCACTCTGTATGAAAGAAAAAAAAAGACATGTAATATACCGAAAACAAATAACCTTCTAAAGCGCGATGAATTTCCCGTTAAGCCTATAATACACTCGAGTATTTAATTATGTATTTAATAAACACTGCGCGAATTCTAGTGGTTAAAAACCCACATCTATAAAACTAGGACTTAACTGAATTTATTAATTATAAATTCCTTCGCGACTTTAAAAGTTAATTTAAGCATCTATTATCTTTTGAAATAATATAATAGATAGATCATTATATTTAAAACTGGAACTCTTGAGATGGTTTAATTAAATAGATTTAAATTAACACAAAATCCATTGAAATAGAATGACTGAACTAGACCACTGATCACTTTACACAATATATATTACCGCTCTGCACAGAATAGAAAACACTGCAAATATATATAAAATCCAGGGGAAAATCTATAACAAGATTTCAATAAAGCTAGTGCTTCTGTAAAGGTCTGGCCAGCGAGTGATAACGTGTCTAGTTCTTCATGGTCTATTTAGCTAAAATGGAATGTAAGTTGAGTGGGACATGATAAACTTGACAACTATTTTGATCTCACGAACTTTTGGGGATCTGACCGCCAAATCAAGAGAAGAAGCCGCCCCCTGGTCTTCGTATCCGCTCGCTGCTGCCCGTTTCGCTTTCCCCCGTTCGCTCGGTTCCTCGATTGACACCGAGACGCGAAATTAGCGGCAAGCAACTGCGTCTCGTATCAGGGAAAACTACTGTCTTTGATAGCGCCGATAGTCTTCCCTAAGATCTATCGGTCTGTCTCTTTGATCTCGTCGCTGTATCCTACATGAGTCCCGGTGGAATGCGTTCTGGCAAACGAAAAGTTACAACAAATGTTCAGGGGTTCTAATGTTATGAAAAGCTAAAGGTCCCTTTAAATCATCCATCATATCAGGGAAAATTCACTAGTCAAACTAGACGTACGTCACAGAGGTGTAAGACTATTTTTTGCAAATTGACTCAAATCCTCGAACCTAGTTCTGCTGCGACTAGGGTTGGGAGCTCTATTCAAAATACATATTTAACGATTGTCACTACTTACGCCAGTAAGAAATATATATATATAACCACTCAATGTCCTGAAATACACATTTTATAAGAAATGTTGAAGTTTGATTTTCTCAAACTAAGAAATATGTAGAGCTGGACCAGATACGACCTCTTGAGTTGCGCTCTTTCATTCTACTGCCAAATGGCGTCGTTGTTCTACTTTCACCGGGGTAAATCTGAGCTATCCGACTGTTTAGGGGAAATCACCCAATTATTAGAAATGGCGTGTAGAAGCGACTTTACCCTAAATATGTGACACTATTTATTATTTTCTGTTTCTCATAAAATATAAAATTATGGGGTGGTCTGTGCTTCCTCTGTCTTGTACGAATATAGTCTGTTTCCAAAGGAACAACTATGTACACGGCCACATATAGATCCCGGGGCTCCGCAAATGTATCCCGTAGGGAGACATTTGAGTACTATCAATAACAAAAATCCATCCCCAAAAATTTCTAAGTTCAAAAAAAATTTTTCAGAAAAATTTAAAGTTCAAAAAATTTTTCTAAGTCCAAAAATATTTCCAAAAAATTTAATCTAATTCCTATACTGGGGTCCTATGTCTATATGAGGTCGTCTGCTATGTAAAAAAAACTAGTAGTGGACATCAACTTCAAAAAGTGTACTTTATTCATCACATCATAATATTTTTCACCAAATTTACAAATTGGCAACACTGCCCAACAGAATCTGCAAAACACTCATAAGGTCATCACTAAAAAAAAATGTGACGAGTGGCAACACTGGGGAATGAACAATAAACTATCTTATTTGCAGAACTTGGCTGGATTATCATAATCTATTACATTTCATTCAAAAATATAGTTGATTACATTCTCTTGGATATGGTGGGGGTGTTATCTCTTTTCTGTACTGTTATTTGCTCTATATTAAAAGCCTGCAAGTACTAAAAAAATTCTTTTTTTTTTTCTTTTTTTTTTTCTGGCGTACTTATTTATTCTATTTCCCAAGTACTCTGCAATATTCCAAGAAATGTCCAAAATCTCTAATTCCTATGGTAATGGCAATCCACTGTCATAGAATAGCCAATGTTTTCATGGGTACTCATCATCTTCTTCTTCTCTTTTTTTTTTGTGAATGAGCCACTTGCTCATTATTACATGTAGAAAACATCTCTAGACATAATATGCATATGTATCAGACGATAATACGACCAGCATCATTTTTATAAGTAATCATTTTTCACAATAAAAGCATTGAAACCTCATGGCTTATCCTTATTTATCTATCTGAATGTTTCCTTGTTATAGACATTTTCTAAATGGTAAGTGTATAAATTCGTTCTAAGTCCGTCACTGTAGAAAATGTTCTATATTATATTCCCTTTTTTTTTTTTTTTTTTTTTCAAAATATGTGATGTTTGTTTCCAATATCCGTACGTCTGGTGGTGATCCTGTCCATTAGTCAGTTATTTCTAATCATTCCTTCTTTTCTGTCAATACAGTATATATTTTTTTTGTGAACTCTTCCCTAGAAATATTATTTTATATATATATATTTATTCTTCAAAGATCTTCTTTGACTTCCCATACATCAATTTTCAAACATCACATTGTTCAGCAACCAACAGACGAATGTGTTACTATCATATTATGAAATAGAAGGGAAAAGAAAAATATAGTTTCCAAATCATCATGAATTTTCTACATTGGGTTCCGTATTACTTTATTTTCTCTTTTAAGACAACTGCTTATACTCTTGACAATATGTATCCATGTTGTCACTCTCGAGGCATCCTTGTATACAATTTATATTTGTCTCCTTTTTTTTTTTTTTCATAACACCAATGTATCATTTATGGTGTTCCAATATCATTGTATCTATTCTAGTCCTCCTGTTATCTTGAGAATTCATCCTTAGTAACTCCCTATGTACCTTATCTAGCAATACCTTTATGCAAAACACATCAAACAATTATTTATGGAACTATCAACTGAGATGTAAGAACTTTTGACAATATGAGATGAAAAAAAAATTTTTGGGTCATCACTCAAAAAAAAAATGTGACATAGAAAGGAAGAAAATAATCAATTGATCGTGAGGAATCTACAATATTCTCGTAAGACAAAGTTCCTGGCACTCTGACTACTATTTATCCATATTATTTCTGGTTATCCTTGCATACAGTGTACCATTTCCATTTTCTTTATAAGTCCAATTCCTCGCTCATGGTGCTCCAATATTTAAAATGTGGATCCTTCCTATTCCTCTTATTCTGTACTGGAAATATTAATTGTCCATGTACTATATTTGCGAATATTTATCATCAATATATCAACTAATCATTTATAGAACTATTAACATAAATGTCTAGACTTTACTAAAACATGAACAAAAACATGTCTTTTTACATATGTGCAAAATTTCGACACCAACTCTGCCTTCGCTGGTCGAGGGTTAGTCAGAGTTATGTGGTGCCTGTAACATCCGCTGACTACAGCCAGATGGGTGACTTATGGTACTTATAATTCAAAAATCTCATCCGTCAGTTATCTTAAGTGTGGGGCGGGGGTCTATTTCATGGTGTCCTTGACCAAGTTTGCTGCATTTCTAATCTAGATATTCTTTTTTTTTTTTTTCATAGTATCTCCATGATATATCTGTGACATGTCTGTCCTTGGGATAACATTATTTTTTTTTTTTTTATCCAATATCCTCGGGGTGAGCAAATCTCAGTGTGTCCACTTTCATCAATCATTTATTTATTTTCTCTCCTGTAATTCTGGGTATGTTATGAGTATTTTAAATTGTCAATTTATTCCAACTATCTTACAACATTCTGTAATTCGTGATAAGGAATAGTCATTTGTTATACAACAATGTTCATATTACAAAGGCAATAAGCAAAAATCAAAGAGATATCTTCTCCAAAATGCGGATGCATCTCTATTTCCTTTACCTCTGGGCGTAGCAATTATTCAGTCATTATTTTTTTTCTCCATTATTTAATCTCCATTTTGTGTCCTTAGTACCTGTGGTTCCATGGGATTATCATAATTCATTTGTGTCTCTTGTCTACTGATAATCCTTCAATAATGACTTCAAATATGGTCCTCATATGTGCAACAATCATCTGCTCTGATTTGTTCCATGGTATTCATCAAATATTCTATTATATCCTTGTCTTATCTCGTAACCACGAAAGACTAAGATTATTCCTCCTCCAATGTTAATGTGGGGGATTTTGTGCATAAACATTACAACAAAATCTCAGCTGTGACAACATAAAGTTTCACCTTAATATAAAATGTCATCTTCATCATACATAACCTGTTGCTTCTTCATCTCATGTGTCATTAGTGGTTATCATGCGGTAATGGGGTATTTCATTTGCTAGGTCAGCATGTGCAAATGCTATTTCTTTAACATGGGCAAAGGCATCATCAACAAATAGGTGCAATTTGTTCAGTCTGGGGTTAGCATATACTAATGCTCTCAAGGGATTCTTCATTTGCAGAAATTCAGCATGCGCAAATGTCATTGGGGTATTTGTGATAGGCAGTAAAATTTTTGACAGTACTAATATACATCTGGGTCTAAAATAATAATGTACATTTGAAAATAAATAATCCTGTGGAGAAAAATAGCATAACCTACAATACTAGTTTTGGGTATGAATTATGTGCTGTTGAGAGATATTATAGTAGGAACAGTATGATTGATCAAGGTGGCAGATATCAAGGAGTTTAGCATAATATAGATCAAAGAAATATTAGTATGAGGTAAGAAAAAAAAAACTACTGGTGTAAAGTGTCTGCATGAAAATGCTGGTGAATGGAGCGTGGAATATGATCAGTTACAAAAGTGGAGATGAATGTTACAACAGAATAGTGTGACACATGTGTTATAGGTAAAGTTGTGTAGCATTCTAAATATTAAGAAAATGTATGTAACTAAATAAGGGTGTCTGTAAACTCGTAACACCGTGTGTTATCAATTGTTTTAACATTTTTATTTCACAATTATGCTATCTAAAGAAAATCCTCCGTGTGCTGGTCTTGATTTCTTTCTGGGCATCAGTATTCTAAGGCTGGAAAAAATAACTTTCTCAGTGAGGCTTTGACATCTTAGTCTGTAAGCAAGTCATTTGAACTGTCAAAAACTGAAAATAGAGTACATGGGGAGAGTTAGTACATTGTTAAAAAGGTTTTATCACACATGCGTTGACCGTGTTCGGATTTGCGAACATATAAAACACCTGGGCGTGTTTTTCAGAACAGCTTCGCTAGTTCCTTCACCATCTCTAACCTTGCAATGTCCCGACTGCTTAGGCGAGCATCATACTGAGTAGCAGTGGTGACGGGTGTGATAGGCGACGACACTGCATTTGCTGACTGTTGGGACACTGAGGACATTGACGAATGCGGTGATGGCTTAACATCATTTGATTGCGGTGATGGTTTTACTGTGGTTAGGGTGTGTATGGCTGGAACATCTGTTGGTTTTGAGGCAGGTATATGTTTCGCCTTGATTTTTCTTCTGACCTGGTTGTGCTGAACGTTAGCACTGGTTACAATGGGCACAGTAATTTGCACACTGTTGTTTTTGACTAGTTGAGATGAGGCTAACACTTCTCGGCTTGGTTTTGGAACATGATTGCGTTTCTTCAGAATCTTTCGTCTGATATAGTTGTGCTGTATACGCGGAATTTTGTTGCTAGGGATTGAGTCATCAGATTCTGTTTTATAGGCGCGTTTGACGCTGGAGCTGACTGGTACAAATAATGCACTATCCGCATCACTGGTTTCAATGGAACTAGCTGTATCAATGTCTGTTTCTTGTTGGTATAATTCTACCATTTTTCTGTCATTATGTTCGTTGGGGTCTGACAAAGCTGGGGTGCTGTCTTGTTCTGTTTCGTCTCCATAAAGATCGCTGGTATATGGTTCAACAATCTGCTTGGGTATAGTTTCTTCAGGATCTGATTGTTTTGAACGAGCAATCTTGTTCTTGTGGTATAGCAGTGTTTGGTTTTCACTAGTGTTAAAACTAGAACTGCCTGAACTGGGGGTGTGATAGGTATCAGCTGACGATTTATCACTGTGGGAGTAAGTTTGAGTGTGGATATAAGGTGTTTTCGTGTTGTCATCGTGTGACGTCTGTGGCATGATTTCTTCATTTCTAATGCGCAGGTCTCTGTCTTGTAGTCTATTACGTAATTCAAGTGGTGGGATATCTTCTTCGCTTTCGGACGAGTCTCGTTGTTGTCTTGCTCGATGTATTTCATCTGTGGGTGGTCTGGGTATGTGGTCGTCTTGGTAAAATTCAGAGTCTGTCGTCTCTGACTCTGATATGTCAGACGAATCTGTGCTGGATGGATTATAATTTAGGGTGGCTTTTCTGACTGGTCTTGTATTTGTCGTCAGAGGCGGAATGGGCCGGTGATTATCAATTTTTATTTGTTTTACGTGAGCTTTTGTTTGGTGTTGTTTCTCTTCATTCCAAATAATGAAGTTTACAGGCGTAGTTTGTTTCATGATTTTGTAGCCATCTAACCATCGGTCATC
This sequence comes from Oreohelix idahoensis, assembly GCA_024509875.1. Classification (NCBI taxonomy): domain Eukaryota; kingdom Metazoa; phylum Mollusca; class Gastropoda; order Stylommatophora; family Oreohelicidae; genus Oreohelix; species Oreohelix idahoensis. The sequence goes on from JAMPIV010009578.1 coordinate 44,554, forward strand.
GAATTTTGAACTGCGTACATGTTTCTTGTAGTATACTCTGTCTCCTATTTTGTACGTTGGTAGCTTGGCTGATTTATCATGTTGTTTCTGTTTCTTGTGAAATGCCTTCTGCGTATTTCGTTGTGCAATCTGGTGAGCTTTATACTTTTCTTGAAGGATTATTTCGATGGGGTCTTCTCCCATGTATTTTCTTTGTGGGCGAAGTAGGTTGTCTAACGGAAAGTTTGGTTCTCTTCCGTATAGCATGAGAAAGGGTGACATTCCTGTGGTATCGTTCACGTTTACTCGGATGGCTTCAAGAGCTTGGTTAATGTATAGGTCCCAGTATTGGTGGTTCCCCTTGATATATTTGCTAATAATATCATGTAGGGTGGCGTGCATGCGTTCATTTCTGCCATTTGCATTTGGGCAATAATAAGTGGTTGTAGTATGCTCAATATTCAGCTGGTGTAAGGTGGCTTTAAATGGGTTACCTATAAACTGTTTACCGTTGTCTGAAAATGATTCGTTTTGGACAGCCATGCCTGGGAATGAATTCTTGTAAAAAAATTTGCGTGATGGACTGCGATGTGGCATCACTGAGTGGGTAACTTTCTGGCCAAACAGAGTATTGGTCAACTATGTGCAGGAGGTATTTGTTGCCTGATTGGGTGAGTGGGTAAGGACCTGATAAGTCAATGCTCACTGTTTGCATGGGGTAATGGGAAGGTTGCATTTCTTGAAGGGGAATTAAATGTGGCTTCATGTTTCTCAATTTACATGTTCTACAGGTGGCTACATATTCTGTAATGTCCTTGTAGAAAGTTTGCCAATAATACCTTTTCTTTATGACATCAATTGTTTTGTCTCTTCCCATGTGCCCGTTGTTATCATGAAACTGTAGCAATACTTCTGGGACTAGATGTGCTGGAATGACTTTTCTTAGTGTCCCTTCTTGTTTCTGATCAATATAGTATAGAATTCCATCCGTTGGGTGTACTGTAAAATCTTTACTTTTTGTTGGGTTTTCTTTCACGTATGTGAGCAGCTTGACAATTTCTGCATCTTTCGCTTGTTCTACTCTCATGTCAAACATCTCTTGGCTTTCTTCTTCTACTTGAGTGGCGGAATCTGAGGTACTTCTTCGACTTGATGAAGTAATTTCATTAATTTCTTTAGCATTATCGTCAATCTCTGAGGATGTGCCATCATTTTTGACTCTATTTGTTTTCACTTCAGTTTCATCATCATATTTAATCCTGGATAAGAGGTCTGCACAGGTGTTCATTTCGCCTGGGATATGTTCGATAGTGGTGTCGTAGGACTGTAAATTCATTGCCCATGTCTGTAACTTCTTTGGCTGTTCTTGTGTTTTGGTGAGCCAGTTAACCAAAGGTTGATGATCAGTTCTTATAATGAGTTTAGTTCCTCTGACGTAAAAGTCAAACTTTTGTACTGCATAGTGAATAGCATATGCTTCTTTCTCAGTGGTGGTCCACAGTTTTTGTGACTTTGACAATGCGTGGGATAGGAATGCAATGGGTTTCTCATTTGGAATGTTTGGTAGGATGGGTGTTTCATCTTCTAGTACAGGTTGGACCAAACAAGCACCAATTGCGTTATCTGAGGCATCGGCGTATAGTATCATGGGCTGAGAAATATCTGGATGTCCAAGCAGTGGGATGGTGGTTAGGGCATTTTTTAGATACTCAAAGGATCTCTGGCAGTCTTCTGTCCATTTGAAGCGTGCATACTTGCGGGTAAGGGCTATCAAAGGCTCTGCTGCTCTGGAGAAATTGATGATGTGGCGTCTATAGTACCCTATTGTACCAATAAATGAGCGTGTTTGTCTCACCGTCTTTGGGGCTAGGCATTTCTCTTATGGCTTTGACTTTATCTTCATCAGGTCTGACGCCATGTCTATTGATGACAAAGCCTAAATATTTTGTTTCTGTCTTTAGAAACTCACACTTCGACAGTTTTAACTTTATTTGGTGATGCCTGAGTCTATCAAACACTGTTTCAACCTTGCGGAGGTGGTCTTCCATCGTGCCTGCGGTATGTATCAGGATATCGTCTATGTATGCCAGGGCAAATGGATGTAGACCCTTTAACACTTCATCCATGAGTGACATATATGTTGCTGGAGATCCTTTTAGACCAAATGGCATAACATTCCAAAAAAAGCTTCCCATATGTGAACAGAATGTGGATTTCTGTTTTGCCTCAGGTGTCATGGGGATGCACCAAAAGCCTGACCTTGCATCAAGTGTGGTAAAGTATGTAGACTTTCCTAACGTCGCAAGTAGATCGTCTATCCTGGGGAGGGGGTAGGAAATGACTTTTGTGATTTTGTTAAGGGCACGGTAGTCGCAGCAAAAGCGACTGGAGCCGTCTTTCTTTGTTACGATCACTATGGGTGAGGACCATTGGGAACGGGATCTTTCGATGATTCCTGCCTGTAGCATTTCATTTATAGACCTTTCCACGAGTTCTCTGTTTTTCAAGGGCGTATGATAGGGTTTCATATGTATTGGCTCCTCTGTGGTTGTTTGAATGTCCATTTTGACAGTGTTAGTTCTGCCTAATTCCATGTCATTGAGTGCGAATACATCCTGGTGCTTTTCTACAAACGTTTTCAAACGTTGCTTATTATCTTCTGTGGCATTCAGGGTTGCAAGTAACTGAGCTATTCTCTCTCTGTATTTATGATCTGCTATGATATCTCTGGTCTGTCTTGATGCCTCCGTTTCATTCCCATAATTTTGGGACATTTTTCTTGCATCTTGTGAAAATCTCTGCTCCTGGTATGTGGCTTTCTTTTGCGTAGTTCTTTGCCGTTCATTGGGCTGTGCTTGGTACTGTCTCCTCTGCCATGTACTGTGTGCATTTCCATTTGTCACTGCATTTACTGTATATTCATTTCTTATTATATTTCTGGGGTAGTCGTTGTTGTGCCATTTTTTCTGATTATTTCTGCCGTAACTGCGCTTATCCGCGTACGTTACTGTATTTCTTCTGTTTGTGCTATAGGGCTGTCTTCTTTCCCTGGGCGAAAATTTTTCATTCTTTCTGTTTCCAACTTTGCTGCTATAGTATCCTCCTGTGGTATAGTCATATAAGAATTCTTCCTTTTCTTCGGAAATTTCAATTGGTTTTGGGACTTTATCATATCCACCTGTTTTTGAGTTATATTGATACTCCATGGGGCATGTATCACTGTCTTGTCGCTTTGGATATCCTCCTGGCAAGACAATTTCTGTTTCTCTGTTACTCTGTGATATACAGCACTTCATCTTTTCTCTTGGTGTGCTGGGGCGCAAGAATGAGTAATTATAGTCATTTTCATACTGTGGCCTTTCTCTTCTTATGTATGGACTGGTTCGTTTCTGCCATCTGGGTAGGGTATGCTGTGGTGTAACATAACTGTGACTGATGTTACTGCCTTTTTCTGCATAAGCCTTATAACTGTTTACTTTCCGTGTACTATGGTTATTTGTACTGCGATTTCGTGCATTATGTCCAGTGGGAGTGGTTGAGACAATTTGTGGATGGTCTCTATTGGTTTTGGTTTGTCTTATTGTTGACGTATCCACTTGCGCTACAACTGTGCCTCTTTTTATAGTGGTAGTTTTTTCCTGACATATTCAATATCATGATGGGGAAATCTCTGGACTTCGAGACTTCAGCGATTCCCTCTGTAATTTGCAACAATGGGTCATCAATAATGCTTTCTTCTGCTAGGGGCTGTACTTGAATTGATTGCCCTGGTGTTATGTACTCAGAATTTTTTACTCTGCCTTTTGCTATGACCAGGGAGTTTGGAGCCACCGTTATGGGAGCTGTAATCCTTACTAAAGACGCTATGTGGATATCGTCCTGGAGATCTATGTACGTATTGTTGACTTTGATTTTGTGGAGGTCATAGTATATTCGAACTTTGTGTTTGTTAAAAAAATCTCTCCCTAGGATAAGATTTCTAGACATTCCTTTAGTAATGACAAATGGGTGTTCAAAATTTGTTTCGCCTAAGGAAAATTTTAGCCATGCTGTCCCAACTGAATTTAGTCTTTGTCCCGTGACTGAAGCTAGGTGTGTTTTGGACGGTTGAAATCGTACTAAGTGTTGGATCCTCTTGAACAGCTGGAACCTAATAAGGCTGATGGATGCTCCTGTATCTACCAGTGCCCTATATTGTTGGCCCTGTATAGACATGATGCAGGAACTGGGGTCCGGATGTATTTTAGTTCCATCATGCAACATTTCTTCATATTGTATTTTACTGGATGGGCCCACTTGACAATTTCTGTTCTGTGTTGTTTCTTTTGTTTTGGACCAGTTTCTGTGATTGTTGCCCTCACTAACGGTCCTGTTTAGTGAGTGGCGCGGCCGTTTCCCTGACGCATGAGGGGTTGAGGTGCGCCTCTGGTATACTGATTTCTGGTGTAATCACGTGGGGGTGGTGCGGGGTTGTTGTGGTTGGTAACCTCCTCTTCTGAATGGTGCATGATTGTAATTTGCTCTACAGGACTTGTAACCATGTCCGAGCCTACCGCATGTAAAGCATCCGTTTGTATTGACATTATTGACGTCGTTTTGCCTCTGTGTGGGGGGTCTATAATTGCGGGGCCTATCATCTCGTTGTCGTGGGCGAGTCCATTGCCTCCTGGTATGGTCAACTTCCATAGGCTCATGCTCATCATAGTCCCTATATTCTGGTCGGGGTTCCCTACCTGCTCTTTGTTGGAACCTTCGGTGAAGATTTTCCTCCTGTATTGCTGCTTGGATTGTTTCAGCAATAGTCTTGGTGTCTTTTCTAATAAGATGCCTTCTGATATTTTCCGCTCTAAGGCCATCGGCAAATATCCCCACTAACTGTATTTCTACATCAGGTGTGGTAGGGATTTCTCCGCAAAATGCCTCTTCTGCCATATTGAGGAATCGATCTCCAAAAAGTTGTACCGATTCATCTCTTTCCTGTTTCATGCTTCTAAGGACTGACCAAGCATGCATTTTGTCTATGATTTCCCCATATCTCTGGGTGAGCTCTTTTTTTAGGGACTCGTAGGTTTCTGTGGGGTACTGCTGGGACCTCCTTCTTAAAAAATCAGTCACGTACGAATCAGAACCTAACAGAGCGATTTTCTTTTTCTCTTCATCCGTTGTTGCCTCTGCTAGTGCCGCAAATTTTTCCATGTCGGACAACCATCTTCTGAATTTTTTCTTGTTTCCATCGAACGGCTGAACAATGGATCTAACCTGTGTGAATTTCGCGTAGTTGTCATTTTTCTGTAGGGTTTCAGTAATTTGCCGTAGCGCTATTATTGTTGGTCCTTCCATATTTTGTCTGTCCTGGGGCTGCAGTGGTTGTGTATTTACGGGTTGGTTCTGTGGTTGTTGTTGTTGTTGTTCCACACCCAGCTGTTGAAAATTTTGTAGTAAATCGTCCATGGTCTATGATCGCTAGTTATTCGCTTTATCAAAGAGAAGTGGTCACGGGCACCATATTACCTTCATGTAGCCGGGGCAGGTGTTCCTTAGGACTGGAACGGCACCATATTACATCATGTGGCAGTGCCGGTATATGCAGTATTTTCAGTTTACTTTACAGAGAGCAGATGTTTAACTGGCCTAATCACCAGAGATTTAGATTTCTCTCTTAAATTTGTGTTACCAGGTTCGATTTTCTTCTCTTAGGTGTTGATGTAGCGAATTTAATTGAAATGGATAGATTTCTTATCTAGATCTCAAAACTGTAGTAATTCACCTTTTCAACAGCGTTCGATTTCATGCAAAACTTTTAATATCTTTCAGCATGAAACTTAAAATTTCAACAAAGTCTGGAATTCAGAACATTTTTACAATAATAAGTATAATAAAATTCTATCATCTCATCAGATGCTTTCATCGATGCAAAAATCCCTTTTTGCATCCTTGTCTCGTAGGCCTACTCAATTGTCAAATATGGCGAACCTTCTCATTCCACCGTGTTCCTTCTTTTAAGTTACAGTCTTATTTTAGGTTCGACGACATTTACCCATCTCCTCAGATTTGTCCTTGATTTCTTTATAATCATAAGCATTCCTTGAGTTAAATGCTTTCCAACACAAGAATATTTTCTACTCTACATGGTTTGAGGTGTAAGACTATTTTTTTTTGCAAATTGACTCAAATCCTCGAACCTAGTTCTGCTGCGACTAGGGTTGGGAGCTCTATTCAAAATACATATTTAACGATTGTCACTACTTACGCCAGTAAGAAATATATATATATATAACCACTCAATGTCCTGAAATACACATTTTTAAAGAAATGTTGAAGTTTGATTTTCTCAAACTAAGAAATATGTAGAGCTGGACCAGATACGACCTCTTGAGTTGCGCTCTTTCATTCTACTGCCAAAATGGCGTCGTTGTTCCACTTTCCCCGGGGTAAATCTGAGCTATCCGATTGGTCAGGGGAAATCACCCAATTATTAGAAATGGCGTGTAGAAGCGACTCTACCCTAAATATGTGACACTATTTATTATTTTCTGTTTCTCATAAAATATAAAATTATGGGGTGGTCTGTGCTTCCTCTGTCTTGTAAGAATATAGTCTGTTTCCAAAGGAACAACTATGTACACGGCCACATATAGATCCCGGGGCTCCGCAAATGTATCCCGTAGGGAGACATTTGAGTACTATCAATAACAAAAATCCATCCCCAAAAATTTCTAAGTTCAAAAAAAATTTTTCAGAAAAATTTAAAGTTCAAAAATTTTTCTAAGTCCAAAAATATTTCCAAAAAATTTAATCTAATTCCTATACTGGGGTCCTATGTCTATATGAGGTCGTCTGCTATGTAAAAAAAAAACTAGTAGTGGACATCAACTTCAAAAAGTGTAACTTATTCATCACATCATAATATTTTTCACCAAATTTACAAATTGGCAACACTGCCCAACAAAATCTGCAAAACACTCATAAGGTCATCACTAAAAAAAAAAATGTGACGAGTGGCAACACTGGGGAATGAACAATAAACTATCTTATTTGCAGAACTTGGCTGGATTATCATAATCTATTACATTTCATTCAAAAATATAGTTGATTACATTCTCTTGGATGTGGTAGGGGTGTTATCTCTTTTCTGTACTGTTATTTGCTCCATATTAAAAGCCTGCAAGTACTAAAAAAAATCTTTTTTTTTTTTTTTCTGGCGTACTTATTTATTCTATTTCCCAAGTACTCTGCAATATTCCAAGAAATGTCCAAAATCTCTAATTCCTATGGTAATGGCAATCCACTTTCATAGAATAGCCAATGTTTTCATGGGTACTCATCATCATCTTCTTCTTTTTTTTTTTTTTTTTGTGAATGAGCCACTTGCTCATTATTACATGTAGAAAACATCTCTAAACATAATATGCATATTTATCAGACGATAATACGACCAGCATCATTTTTTATAAGTAATCATTTTTCACAATAAAAGCATTAAAACCTCATGGCTTATCCTTATTTATCTATCTGAATGTTTCCTTGTTATAGACATTTTCTAAATGGTAAGTGTATAAATTCGTTCTAAGTCCGTCACTGTAGAAAATGTTCTATATTTATTTTTCTTTTTTTTTTTTTTTTTCAAATATGTGATGTTTGTCTCCAATATCCGTACGTCTGGTGGTGATCCTGTCCATTAGTCAGTTATTTCTAATCATTCCTTCTTTTCTGTCAATACAGTATTTTTTTTTTGTGAACTCTTCCCTAGAAATATTATTTTATATATATATTTATTCTTCAAAGATCTTCTTTGACTTCCCATACATCAATTTTCAAACATCACATTATTCAGCAACCAACAGACGAATGTGTTACTATCATATTATGAAATATAAGGGAAAAGAAAAATATAGTTTCCAAATCATCATGAATTTTCTACATTGGGTTCCGTATTACTTTATTTTCTCTTTTAAGACAACTGCTTATACTCTTGACAATATGTATCCATGTTGTCACTCTCGAGGCATCCTTGTATACAATTTATATTTGTCTCCTTTTTTTTTTTTCATAACACCAATGTATCATTTATGGTGTTCCAATATCATTGTATCTATTCTAGTCCTCCTGTTATCTTGAGAATTCATCCTTAGTAACTCCCTATGTACCTTATCTAGCAATACCTTTATGCAAAAACACATCAAACAATTATTTATGGAACTATCAACTGAGATGTAAGAACTTTTGACAATATGAGATGAAAAAAAAAATTTGGGGGTCATCACTCAAAAAAAAAAGTGACATAGAAAGGAAGAAAATAATCAATTGATCGTGAGGAATCTACAATATTCTCGTAAGACAAAGTTCCTGGCACTCTGACTACTATTATTCCATATTATTTCTGGTTATCCTTGCATACAGTGTACCATTTCCATTCTCTTTATAAGTCCAATTCCTCGCTCATGGTGCTCCAATATTTAAAATGTGGATCCTTCCTATTCCTCTTATTCTGTACTGGAAATATTAATTGTCCATGTACTATATTTGCGAATATTTATCATCAATATATCAACTAATCATTTATAGAACTATTAACATAAATGTCTAGACTTTACTAAAACATGAACAAAAACATGTCTTTTTACATATGTGCAAAATTTCGACACCAACTCTGCCTTCGCTGGTCGAGGGTTAGTCAGAGTTATGTGGTGCCTGTAACATCCGCTGACTACAGCCAGATGGGTGACTTATGGTACTTATAATTCAAAAATCTCATCCGTCAGTTATCTTAAGTGTGGGGCGGGGGTCTATTTCATGGTGTCCTTGACCAAGTTTGCTGCATTTCTAATCTAGATATTCTTTTTTTTTTTTTTTTTTCATAGTATCTCCATGATATATCTGTGACATGTCTGTCCTTGGGATAACATTTTTTTTTTTTTTTTATCCAATATCCTCGGGGTGAGCAAATCTCAGTGTGTCCACTTTCATCAATCATTTATTTATTTTCTCTCCTGTAATTCTGGGTATGTTATGAGTATTTTAAATTGTCAATTTATTCCAACTATCTTACAACATTCTGTAATTCGTGATAAGGAATAGTCATTTGTTATACAACAATGTTCATATTACAAAGGCAATAAGCAAAAATCAAAAGAGATATCTTCTCCAAAATGCGGATGCATCTCTATTTCCTTTACCTCTGGGCGTAGCAATTATTCAGTCATTATTTTTTTTCTCCATTATTTAATCTCCATTTTGTGTCCTTAGTACCTGTGGTTCCATGGGATTATCATAATTCATTTGTGTCTCTTGTCTACTGATAATCCTTCAATAATGACTTCAAATATGGTCCTCATATGTGCAACAATCATCTGCTCTGATTTGTTCCATGGTATTCATCAAATATTCTATTATATCCTTGTCTTATCTCGTAACCACGAAAGACTAAGATTATTCCTCCTCCAATGTTAATGTGGGGGATTTTGTGCATAAACATTACAACAAAATCTCAGCTGTGACAACATAAAGTTTCACCTTAATATAATGTCATCTTCATCATACATAACCTGTTGCTTCTTCATCTCATGTGTCATTAGTGGTTATCATGCGGTAATGGGGTATTTCATTTGCTAGGTCAGCATGTGCAAATGCTATTTCTTTAACATGGGCAAAGGCATCATCAACAAATAGGTGCAATTTGTTCATCTGGGGTTAGCATATACTAATGCTCTCAAGGGATTCTTCATTTGCAGAAATTCAGCATGCGCAAATGTCATTGGGGTATTTGTGATAGGCAGTAAAATTTTTGACAGTACTAATATACATCTGGGTCTAAAATAATAATGTACATTTGAAAATAAATAATCCTGTGGAGAAAAATAGCATAACCTACAATACTAGTTTTGGGTATGAATTATGTGCTGTTAAGAGATGTCATAGTAGGAACAGTATGATTGATCAAGGTGGCAGATATCAAGGAGTTTAGCATAATATAGATCAAAGAAATATTAGTATGAGGTAATTTTAAAAAAAAAAACTACTGGTGTAAAGTGTCTGCATGCAAAGATGGTGTAAAATGCTGGTGAATGGAGCGTGGAATATGATCAGTTACAAAAGTGGAGATGAATGTTACAACAGAATAGTGTGACACATGTGTTATAGGTAAAGTTGTGTAGCATTCTAAATATTAAGAAAATGTATGTAACTAAATAAGGGTGTCTGTAAACTCGTAACACCGTGTGTTATCAATTGTTTTAACATTTTTATTTCACAATTATGCTATCTAAAGAAAATCCTCCGTGTGCTGGTCTTGATTTCTTTCTGGGCATCAGTATTCTAAGGCTGGAAAAAATAACTTTCTCAGTGAGGCTTTGACATCTTAGTCTGTAAGCAAGTCATTTGAACTGTCAAAAACTGAAAATAGAGTACATGGGGAGAGTTAGTACATTGTTAAAAAGGTTTGTTCACATATGCGTTGACCGTGTTCGGATTTGCGAACATATAAAACACCTGGGCGTGTTTTTCAGAACAGCTTCGCTAGTTCCTTCACCATCTCTAACCTTGCAATGTCCCGACTGCTTAGGCGAGCATCATACTGAGTAGCAGTGGTGACGGGTGTGATAGGCGACGACACTGCATTTGCTGATTGTTGGGACACTGAGGACATTGACGAATGCGGTGATGGCTTAACATCATTTGATTGCGGTGATGGTTTTACTGTGGTTAGGGTTTGTATGGCTGGAACATCTGTTGGTTTTGAGGCAGGTATATGTTTCGCCTTGATTTTTCTTCTGACCTGGTTGTGCTGAACGTTAGCACTGGTTACAATGGGCACAGTAATTTGCACACTGTTGTTTTTGACTAGTTGAGATGAGGCTAACACTTCTCGGCTTGGTTTTGGAACATGATTGCGTTTCTTCAGAATCTTTCGTCTGATATAGTTGTGCTGTATACGCGGAATTTTGTTGCTAGGGATTGAGTCATCAGATTCTGTTTTATAGGCGCGTTTGACGCTGGAGCTGACTGGTACAAATAATGTACTATCCGCATCACTGGTTTCAATGGAACTAGCTGTATCAATGTCTGTTTCTTGTTGGTATAATTCTACCATTTTTTCTGTCATTATGTTCGTTGGGGTCTGACAAAGCTGTGCTGGGGTTGACACTGTCTTCTCTCATGTCTTGTTCTGTTTCGTCTCCATAAAGATCGCTGGTATATGGTTCAACAATCTGCTTGGGTATAGTTTCTTCAGGATCTGATTGTTTTGAACGAGCAATCTTGTTCTTGTGGTATAGCAGTGTTTGGTTTTCACTAGTGTTAAAACTAGAACTGCCTGAACTGGGGGTGTGATAGGTATCAGCTGACGATTTATCACTGCGGGAGTAAGTTTGAGTGTGGATATAAGGTGTTTTCGTGTTGTCATCGTGTGACGTCTGTGGCATGATTTCTTCATTTCTAATGCGCAGGTCTCTGTCTTGTAGTCTATTACGTAATTCAAGTGGTGGGATATCTTCTTCGCTTTCGGACGAGTCTCGTTGTTGTCTTGCTCGATGTATTTCATCTGTGGGTGGTCTGGGTATGTGGTCGTCTTGGTAAAATTCAGAGTCTGTCGTCTCTGACTCTGATATGTCAGACGAATCTGTGCTGGATGGATTATAATTTAGGGTGGCTTTTCTGACTGGTCTTGTATTTGTCGTCAGAGGCGGAATGGGCCGGTGATTATCAATTTTTATTTGTTTTACGTGAGCTTTTGTTTGGTGTTGTTTCTCTTCATTCCAAATAATGAAGTTTACAGGCGTAGTTTGTTTCATGATTTTGTAGCCATCTAACCATCGGTCATCGAATTTTGAACTGCGTACATGTTTCTTGTAGTATACTCTGTCTCCTATTTTGTACGTTGGTAGCTTGGCTGATTTATCATGTTGTTTCTGTTTCTTGTGAAATGCCTTCTGCGTATTTCGTTGTGCAATCTGGTGAGCTTTATACTTTTCTTGAAGGATTATTTCGATGGGGTCTTCTCCCATGTATTTTCTTTGTGGGCGAAGTAGGTTGTCTAACGGAAAGTTTGGTTCTCTTCCGTATAGCATGAGAAAGGGTGACATTCCTGTGGTATCGTTCACGTTTACTCGGATGGCTTCAAGAGCTTGGTTAATGTATAGGTCCCAGTATTGGTGGTTCCCCTTGATATATTTGCTAATAATATCATGTAGGGTGGCGTGCATGCGTTCATTTCTGCCATTTGCATTTGGGCAATAATAAGTGGTTGTAGTATGCTCAATATTCAGCTGGTGTAAGGTGGCTTTAAATGGGTTACCTATAAACTGTTTACCGTTGTCTGAAATGATTCGTTTTTGGACAGCCATGCCTGGGAATGAATTCTTGTAAAAAAATTTGCGTGATGGACTGCGATGTGGCATCACTGAGTGGGTAACTTTCTGGCCAAACAGAGTATTGGTCAACTATGTGCAGGAGGTATTTGTTGCCTGATTGGGTGAGTGGGTAAGGACCTGATAAGTCAATGCTCACTGTTTGCATGGGGTAATGGGAAGGTTGCATTTCTTGAAGGGGAATTAAATGTGGCTTCATGTTTCTCAATTTACATGTTCTACAGGTGGCTACATATTCTGTAATGTCCTTGTAGAAAGTTTGCCAATAATACCTTTTCTTTATGACATCAATTGTTTTGTCTCTTCCCATGTGCCCGTTGTTATCATGAAACTGTAGCAATACTTCTGGGACTAGATGTGCTGGAATGACTTTTCTTAGTGTCCCTTCTTGTTTCTGATCAATATAGTATAGAATTCCATCCGTTGGGTGTACTGTAAAATCTTTACTTTTTGTTGGGTTTTCTTTCACGTATGTGAGCAGCTTGACAATTTCTGCATCTTTCGCTTGTTCTACTCTCATGTCAAACATCTCTTGGCTTTCTTCTTCTACTTGAGTGGCGGAATCTGAGGTACTTCTTCGACTTGATGAAGTAATTTCATTAATTTCTTTAGCATTATCGTCAATCTCTGAGGATGTGCCATCATTTTTTGACTCTATTTGTTTTCACTTCAGTTTCATCATCATATTTAATCCTGGATAAGAGGTCTGCACAGGTGTTCATTTCGCCTGGGATATGTTCGATAGTGGTGTCGTAGGACTGTAAATTCATTGCCCATGTCTGTAACTTCTTTGGCTGTTCTTGTGTTTTGGTGAGCCAGTTAACCAAAGGTTGATGATCAGTTCTTATAATGAGTTTAGTTCCTCTGACGTAAAAGTCAAACTTTTGTACTGCATAGTGAATAGCATATGCTTCTTTCTCAGTGGTGGTCCACCGTTTTTGTGACTTTGACAATGCGTGGGATAGGAATGCAATGGGTTTCTCATTTGGAATGTTTGGTAGGATGGGTGTGTTTCATCTTCTAGTACAGGTTGGACCAAACAAGCACCAATTGCGTTATCTGAGGCATCGGCGTATAGTATCATGGGCTGAGAAATATCTGGATGTCCAAGCAGTGGGATGGTGGTTAGGGCATTTTTAGATACTCAAAGGATCTCTGGCAGTCTTCTGTCCATTTGAAGCGTGCATACTTGCGGGTAAGGGCTATCAAAGGCTCTGCTGCTCTGGAGAAATTGATGATGTGGCGCCTATAGTACCCTATTGTACCAATAAATGAGCGTGTTTGTCTCACCGTCTTGGGCTAGGCATTTCTCTTATGGCTTTGACTTTATCTTCATCAGGTCTGACGCCATGTCTATTGATGACAAAGCCTAAATATTTTGTTTCTGTCTTTAGAAACTCACACTTCGCAGTTTTAACTTTATTTGGTGATGCCTGAGTCTATCAAACACTGTTTCAACCTTGCGGAGGTGGTCTTCCATCGTGCCTGCGGTATGTATCAGGATATCGTCTATGTATGCCAGGGCAAATGGATGTAGACCCTTTAACACTTCATCCATGAGTGACATATATGTTGCTGGAGATCCTTTTTAGACCAAATGGCATAACATTCCAAAAAAAGCTTCCCATATGTGAACAGAATGTGGATTTCTGTTTTGCCTCAGGTGTCATGGGGATGCACCAAAAGCCTGACCTTGCATCAAGTGTGGTAAAGTATGTAGACTTTCCTAACGTCGCAAGTAGATCGTCTATCCTGGGGAGGGGGTAGGAAATGACTTTTGTGATTTTGTTAAGGGCACGGTAGTCGCAGCAAAAGCGACTGGAGCCGTCTTTCTTTGTTACGATCACTATGGGTGAGGACCATTGGGAACGGGATCTTTCGATGATTCCTGCCTGTAGCATTTCATTTATAGACCTTTCCACGAGTTCTCTGTTTTTCAAGGGCGTATGATAGGGTTTCATATGTATTGGCTCCTCTGTGGTTGTTTGAATGTCCATTTTGACAGTGTTAGTTCTGCCTAATTCCATGTCATTGAGTGCGAATACATCCTGGTGCTTTTCTACAAACGTTTTCAAACGTTGCTTATTATCTTCTGTGGCATTCAGGGTTGCAAGTAACTGAGCTATTCTCTCTCTGTATTTATGATCTGCTATGATATCTCTGGTCTGTCTTGATGCCTCCGTTTCATTCCCATAATTTTGGGACATTTTTTCTTGCATCTTGTGAAAATCTCTGCTCCTGGTATGTGGCTTTCTTTTGCGTAGTTCTTTGCCGTTCATTGGGCTGTGCTTGGTACT
>JAMPIV010009579.1:0-59194 GCA_024509875.1 Oreohelix idahoensis
ATATTGTTTACAAAATATTTGCGAACATAACAAGTATACCAATGTATAATATTGTAAGATATCAAAGACTGCACGTAACAGTCTTACCACACCTCCCGGGAAAAAAAAAATGGAACATTTTTTTTTTTTGAAATACATCTAGGAGCAACGTACAATAGGCTCACAACGCATGAATAATGCGCAGATGAAAATATCAGGAATACCTATAACGCCTAATATGAGGCTAAGTCGACTTATCGAGCGACTGGTGAGAATGTGTCTCATAAACTGAGAGAAATTATTTCTCTACAAGTATATTTTTCCAGGAAGGTGTCATCAAAGTATAATACAATTCTGGCAATTACACAATGCCTAAAAAAAAATTCATATCATCATTTCGTATTAGATATCTTAAATTTATGATTTATGAAGAAAAAATCATCAAAAGCACAGCGGTGAATAAACATCAATGAACCGCTATGTAGTGATACAATCATTATATTATTAAATTACGAATGTGTATCTATCATGATATAGAAAAGGAACTACTATAGAACTAGACATATCAAGAAGTCTAAGCCCTAATAGTTATGTGGAATCATGTGGGCATCTTGACAGAATGTCTGCCATCACATTATCTGATCCACGAATAGCTCGCACAGAGAAGTGAAAAGGTTGAAGAGCAATTGCATATCGAGTAGACCTCGAGCTCTTCAAATTCTTACTCTGTATAGCAGTAAGAGCTTTTTGGTCGGTTTCTACTATGAAATGTGCGCCTAGAAGGAATCTCTGTAGTTTGAGGATCGACCAAACCATAGCTAATAGCTCACGGTCTAAAACCGAATAATTCCTTTCTGCCGCATTAAGTTTTCTGGAAATATACATTACAGGATGCAGAGTTCCAGAGTACTCTTGCATTAGTGCCGCTCCAATCCCAGTGGATGAAGCGTCACTACGAAGAACGAATGTCTTATCTTTAGTGGGTAGCACTAAAATAGGTGGTGTTGAAAACAATGTTTTAATCTTATCCAGAGAGCATTGGCATTCCTGAGACCAGTGGACCACATTAGGCGAACCTTTCTTTAGAAGTGTTGAGAGAGGTGCCATGATAGAGGATAGATTCTGAATGAATCTGCCATAAAATTGAATACGACCTAACAGACTTCTCACCTGTTTTTTAGTCTTAGGGATTGAGATGTTAAGTATCTTACTAGTATTATGGTCCTCTGTCGTTAGGAAACCATGACCAACTCGGTGGCCTAGGAAAGAAATTTCGCTAAAACCAATATAGGCTTTAGAGGGTTTCGCTGTCAGGTTGTGCTCACGCAAAGTAGACAGCATTTCATCTAACCCCGAATAGTGATCTTCCCAAGTATCGCTGAAAAGACAGATGTCGTCTAGATATGCAATGACATCTGACCGATAAGATAGGATTCGGCGCATCATGCGTACGAATGTAGCTGGTGCGTTCATAAGACCGAAAGGAATAAAATTCCATTGGAACAAACCTCTAGGTGTTGAAAAAGCCGTGAGAGGTTTGGCGCGTTCAGATAAAGGAACTTGCCAATATCCTTTAGACAAATCAAGTTTAGTGAAAAAATGAGATTTAGAGAGTCGAGTAAGTAGCTCTTCCAGTAAAGGCATAGGTTCGGCATCGAACTTCGTTACTTGATTCAATTTTCGATAGTCAACGCAAAGACGTATGTTATTGTCTTTTTTACGCACAATAACCATCGGCGAAGAATATGCAGAGGTGGATGGTTCGATTATTTTCAAATCTATCATCTCATCCAACTCTTTCTCGACCTGTGCTTGAAAATGTATAGGTATAGGATAAGGTCTAACCCTAATAGGAGTGTGGTCAGTTAGAACAGTGTCATGTTCAATGACATGCGTTTGTCCAGGGATGTCAGTGAGTACATCCTGAAATGTTTGCAACATAGTTGAAACTTGTCGCTGTTCTCCTAGAGACAAATCAGGAGAGACAGTAACGTTCTTCCATGATTCACTAGAATGAAGTGGGATCATTGGAAGAGGAAGATTTACATCTGAAAAACTTGTTTCCTCATCCTGTATCACGGACAGTGATGAGTAATGACCATGTTGTACTGGAGAATTGTCCGTTGCTTGGAAAATGGGTTGCAAATAATCCGGACGTTCATGGAATTCAGTAAGCATATTGATGTGGAAGGTTTTATGCTTCCCATCAATATCGACAATATAGTCGACATCGGAAATTTTCGATATTATATCGAACGGAACTTTCCAAGAAATAAGTAATCTGTTTTCCCTACAAGGTAGTAATACAAATGCTTTGTCACCAGGACAAAGTTGACGTAAGCATCTCTTCTTATTGGCAAATTGCCTTGCCTTCTGTTTCGCAAATTCAGAAGAAGAAGTTGCTAATTTGCATGCTTCGATAATCTTTTGTCTCAACGCGATGACATATTCGTAGGATGACTTTGTGTCATCGTCAATATTGTCAGATGTTATGAGATCGTGAAGCAACGACATAGGGCCACGCGGACGCGCGCCAAAGACGAGTTCAAAGGGAGAAAATCCCGTATGTTCATTGGGTACCTCTCTGTAAGCGAAGAGGGCCGCAGGTAAAACTCTGTCCCAGTCTTGAGGATGATCCTCAGTTATCTTCCCCAGTAAGTTTTTAAGTGTTCTATTAAGGCGTTCGACCATACCATTAGACATTGGATGGTAGATACTACTTAAAGATCTATCTATCTGCAGAGTAGACATTACTTGAGACATGGTATCTGATATTAGTTGGGTGCCATGGTCTGACAATATTTCTCCGGGGAACCCCAGACGAGAAAATATAAGCCAAAGAGCATCTGCAATATCAGCAGTAGTAATGCTCTTCAGAGGAATAGCCTCTGGCCAACGTGTGCACATATCACCACACGTCAAGATAAACTGATGTCCTCTGGCAGACTTGATCTTAAATGGACCAATAATGTCTATAGCCATTTTTTGGAACGGCCGAATAGGAATGTCCGCCGCCTGAATGGGTGCAGCATGCTGTGGACCTTTGGATTTAACTTCCTGACATACTTTACAAGATCGACAATAAATCCGTATGTCCTTGTTTACCAATGGCCAAAAGAAAGCCGCAAGGACTCTTGACTTAGTACGGGAAAAACCCATGTGTCCAGCACACTGAGAGTCGTGAGCGTGCTGCAAAATTTTAACTCTCAAATTCTTGGGAACCAGGATTTGAGAATGACTTGACGTAATGGAGTCTTGAACCATACGTACAAGTACGCCATTCTTCTTTGTAATCCACGATTTACGACTTGTGTCCTTATTCGGATCACCTTTAGTTGCAAGAATGAAGAATTTCTTCAGAGTGGGATCATCTTCTTGCTGTTTTATAAACGAGTCACGAGAAATTACCAAGGGATTATCTTGGTTATGCACTTCATTATCTTCAGTAGATGAAGTTTGAGGCATATTAAGAGCCTGAGCTCTAGTGACTACAGCGTTAGCAATCTGCATGTTTTGCCTTTCCCACGTGGAAATTTGTTGCGGAGTGCATTCCTTGACTCCATGAATGCGACCGATGATGAGATCAGCGATCGGATTCGGAAGAAGACATGCGTGTACATCTCCTGTAAAGAAAGGAGTAGCAATCCTAATGATAGCAGTAGAGTATTTCTCTAATGTGCCGCCAAATGTTACACATTTGACTACTTGTCCAGTGGCGCGGGAAGGATCTACGAGTGACTGCCTAACACCAATTGTGGTGCATCCAGAATCAAATAGCACAGAGACTGGATTGTTATTCACTAAACCCTTATGTAAGACAAGAGAACCTCTTCCATCATGCGCGACTGATGCCGGAAGAGCAGGAAGAGGATGGCCACAGCTTAAAGTAGACACTGTGGTTGGCTCAAATAACGTTTTGCATTGGGGGCACTGAGATGCTCTCCCAAAATCAAAAGCGGCACATGCCATATTACTAGCATCATTATTATCTTTACTCTGTTTATAGGCTTCATGGGACTCTTGTTGTGCAGAGTTTGCCTGAAAATGTGGTTTATGTCTTTTGTTTTGAGATCTACCTTGGTTATTATCACCTCTGTAGTTATTGTTACCTCTATTGTAACCCCTATTTGGGTTTGAGTCATAGTTCCCTTGGTTACCATTATCATATTCATTATAATGAGTATCTCTGTAATTATGATCTTGTTGACTCCAAGACGGATAACCCTGATAGTTTCTATAATTACTTCCTCTACGGAAATTCCTATAATTATGACCACCCCTGTGTCGAGAGCTATCAGGTCGTCTCCAGTTCTTTGAAGAAGAACCCTGAAATGATTGGTTACCTTGGTTTTGATAACTATTATGGTTACCTTTTTTATCAAATCTGTTTTGAGGTCCCTGAAATCTGTGTGAATAATTGGGATTGTATGGTGTTGCTGAAGCAACTGGCATACTCTCCTTAATCTTAGTGTTGCCAAAAGTCACGTCGGGGTGTGCAGTGACATATTGGGAACAATATTCTTCCATTTCTTTTAGAGATTTGGGTTTACGCTCATGTATAAATTCAAGGAAAGGTTTGTTCACACATGACATAATCTTATCTCTGAGCAACAAATCCATAAGTCCTTCATACGTTTTTTTTCTGTTTTGGAAAGCTCAATCCAACGATCAACTGTGAGACGTGCCTTTGCAGTGAATTCTGAGAATTCTACACCCGTCTCAGGCACCATCGTTTTAAATAAAAGGCGATAGCCTTCCTCACTTAGCTGATATTTTTTTTATCAAAGCCGCCCTAATGACATCATAATTATCCTTATCTGCTTCTCCTACAAGGCATAATCTAGTCAAAGATTCACCTTTCAAGTTTTCTGATAATTGATTAGCGTATTGTGATTTATCCACATTATGTGTACGACAAGAACGTTCAAATCTATCCAGCCAGAATGTAATATCGTCACTGGACTGATTGAACGGTGGAACCTTAACCTTGTAAGTAGAAGGTTTACCATTACCACTAGATGCCTGATTAACAGTACTCATACTTGTCAATCTTAATTTCTCCAACTCAAATTCATGTTCTCTTATTGCTTTTTTTTCTTCAGCCTCTCTGTCTAATCTTTTTTGTTCAGCTTCCCTGTCTAATCTTTTTTGTTCAGCTTCACTGTCTAATCTTTTTTGTTCAGCTTCCCTGTCTAATCTTTTTTGTTCAGCTTCACTGTCTCATCTTTTTTGTTCCGCAGCAGCTTCTCTTTCTAATTTTTTTTGTTCAGCTTCAAATCTCCTTTCCTCTACCTGCATCTGCAATTTCTTTTGTTCAGCAGCAGCCTCAGCTTCTCTTTCTAATCTTTTCTCTTCTGCCATAGCTCTTCTCTCTTCTGCAGCAGCTTTTTTCTCTTCTGCAGCTAATGCTTTGTCATATTGAGCAACAGCCCATTGTTCTAATTGTTGACCAGTTTTATCAAGGGCTTTCCCTTGTATAATGAAGTATTCTAATGTAGACATGGTGTCTAACAATAATACTAATCACCTGAAATAATAATAATACCACAAGTTCTTAATGACTTGATTAATCAGTATACTATCCCAATATCTGTGGGTCACAAGCCTTAATAAGGTCTTGTATAACAGTAATAATAATCAGGTACTGGTTTATACCATAATCCAAGTGCAGTGCACAGGCAATTGTGTCTTATGAAATATACCTATATAAAACATATGTCAACCAACAGAATACATAAAGTACAAATAGGACTGACAATACAAGAACGTTTGCAGAAATCAAAATAAATCAAATAGGGAAATCAATGAAAATAATCACTGAATCTGCAAAGAATAACAACACAAATGACGTCACAGTATATGAATATAAATTGTGAATAGAACTGAAAGATAGAAAAGGTTAGACCAACAAATTACAAACAAATCAAAACAAAACTAAAGAACAAAGAAATATTACAAAAATAACAATAATTACAGTCTTCACAGCTAACACAAAAGCAACAGTTGTCGCAGCAAATTTTCAATCAAGAAAATTGCACCTATAGAAAACGCCCACAACGGACCCTCTATGACGTGGGATATTCTGTTGTGAGGACGCCGCCCAACCTTAAACACAACCCGCTGACATAGAAACTAACATACTATACAAACAAATAACATGTAAACATAAATATATATAAATTATGTGTATGATAGTATGTGTTGCAAAATAGGCTCAGTTTTACAGTAATGGCAAAGTTATTTTTATGAAAATAAACAAACTGCCACTTTATTCAATTAAACATTCTGGCCTTAAATATTAAAGTTCATATACAGAAAACAAGAAGATCCATCGATGAAAATAGGACTTCTTAGTTCACTCATACTGTCTTCCTGTTAATATTGACAAGAATTGATCCAACTGTTCTGTGAAACTCTGTAATGTCTAATGTAAAACTGTCAACAACGCTGACCTACATACTGCATCCACTTGACAGGTCACGTGACAAAGTGTTGACAAATAGCAAACCAATACTGCAAGTATGTCGTATCAGCCACAGGAAACGGTCTGGTATCGGTAATCTGTTGACTTCTGAACTTCTGCGAGGTCAAACCCAGAAGTAACTCAATAATGACTTTTCCTTAAGCACTATTTTGTTTACAAAATATTTGCGAACATAACAAGTATACCAATGTATAATATTGTAAGATATCAAAGACTGCACGTAACATATTCCTAATTCATCATGATTGATTTATTTGTATATAACTACTTCACGGGAATTTAAACGATAAGTCAAGCGCTACGCTTGCAATTTAAAATGTAAGTTATATTGAGTAAATAATATGTAAAATATTTCATATGTGTTTTTTTTCTTTATTCAGTGAATACTGGGTAACCCAACTTTTCCGGCGTTTAGTACAGAGACATACCTGTGAGAATCATAAACATTTTTTATCTTTTAAACACGTGGGTTTACAAGTTAACACCTGTCTGACAGTACGTGTGTCTCCATAAATAGACAAAGTACAACTCTCACTAACGGGTTTTATTAAAGACTAAATGTTTATACTGGGCCTTTGAGCCAGATCAGATTTCTGCACAAACTCTATGTACATTTTTAGCCGTTGTGGCAAGTAACATATTAACGTCAGTAACATTCCGACGGAGTTTTGACTAGTGGTGTGGTGACCAAATATAGTCCTTTCCTGAAAGTAGACACCGATCTGACATTCATCAATTCTAGAAACCTAAGCTATTGACACTGTGCTCGTTGTTAATATTCGTGCCTGGACAATTTTAATGTGACCTTAACAGACATCCGAAAAAAAATAAGAACACCCAAGGAATCGTTCCCGGAAGCAGAGAATTCATCCCGTCTTTTTTGGAACTGGGGATTTCTTGGTCAAAGACTGCCATTGACGATTCTGTGTATGATGGTACTAAAAATTATGTTTCCAGAGCTGGCTATCAAAGCTGTGAGTATGAACAAATGCACTTGATCAAGACTGAATGAATAGAGTGAATGCAGGACGGAGTGATCTCTTTATTGTGGAAATTGCGCACCCATTTTGCTGTCTTAACGTTCAGTATGCCAGTATTGCTAATCATATTTCCCTTAAAATAGAGCAGAGATATCAAGTCTGTCCATACCTTAAAAAGGGAAAATCTTAGACCTAATCATATGTATCCTTGATTTCTTGGGGCTATCACTTTCTGCTAACAGGACTGTGTGCATACCTATAGGGATAATGATTTCTCATTACTGTCGGTCAGGTTCTCTATTTCTATTACTACCTCTCACTGTGACCATCACTTACTCTAAACCATTCAGAAGGGACCAACCCAAGTCTTAATCCCCCTATCAAAAATCTACGACAACTACAATAAAAAACATAGCATTAGGTAGAAAAATGGTGACACTAAACTGTAGCATCAATATTGTTAAAATGATAATTTTTAAATAAAATGCCAAAATATGGGTTAAACTTCCCCTTAACAACACGAAACTGCGAGGTCAGCAGGTCAGGGGTGAATGAAGGAGAGTTCTGATTGGGGCAGTGAAGAAACGGGGGTCAGGAGAGCGATGATGTTTCTGGTTGTGATGGTGACTTGAATTGTCGAGTGCGAGAAGATATTTATTTGTGATATTATAATGCATTTTGTGATCTGGGATTTTCATCAATGTGATACACTTCTCTGACTATATATATGTTGTTGTAATTTTGTGGTGACAGTTATTTGAATACATTGGACAGAGTTGGGAATATGGCTTGCGTTAGTTATTACTTGAATGTGTTCCACTCCATCCCTCGCTCTCTTGTTCAGTATTTCGAGGACTATGACATATGTGTGTTTAATATAAAACACGCTGTGTCAGGTGGGGAGCTCGTATTTGGGTCCTCAAGTTTGGTTATCTTTTAATGTTTTGCTTGAAAATAGAAAGTGCAAATTTGCCACTGTGTTCCCTTCTCTTGGAATTAGTTTCGGGGAAGCGCCAGGTCAGAAATCTATTTTGGGTCACGTATTCTGTAGGCCTGTTTTTCATTTACGCAGTTGTCAGGTATTTTGAATAATGAGCCACGGTCGCGGATTAGCGATACGCAGTGAAGCGTTGTATTTTTTGCAACGGGTGATTTTTCAGTTCACGAATTAAATTTGAACATTGTTGCAAGAAATTGAAAAACAAATTCGGCTCTATCACATTTATGACAATACAAGCACGATTTCACAACATATAATACATCTAATAACTGAATGATATTAAGATTAGATAAACAAATTTTTAAACAATAATAGAGAATGAAGAAAATAAAATACAATTAACTTGACAACAACTACAAATATACAAATAAACAGGGCAAAACAGCTAACAGAAATGGTGATGGTAATCTCAATAGTAGCAGTTAAACTCCCAGCTTTGTAATGCCGGCCCCACTATTTGAGAAAATCATAAACCAAACCTAAAGACCAGCCAAAAATTCACGACCGTGAGATTGGTATTGTGAATTAATGGCTCCCTCTCCAACCAACCCGCCAATATCACAACCTTGTGAATACAAAACACATATAACATATTAAAAAAGAACCCTGTCAAATGAGATTCTTCAAGCCACACACTGTAAGTAACAATAAATATACTTATCTGTATTACGAACAAATTCCTCCTAACTTCCACCTCTGGGCTCAGAGAATGATGATTCACATACAGTGCAGCAATCAGGGTGAGACTTAGAAATCCGGCTTATCACCGATTATCACCGCCATCTTGTAAAATATTCTGCCCATGCAGACAACGTAGCCCAAAGACTTGAAAAATTACTGAAACACCATATTTTCAGATCCCGGCTTACGGCCTCCAAAATTAAGGCTGTTACGTGTCTTTTTGATGTTCTTCTTCTTCTTCTTCTTCGTTCGCCCTGAAAAGGACGGTGGTTGCGTTGTGTCTGTTTACAACGTAGCTGTGATATCTGCACCTTTTGGTCGACACATCCGACTTCTGCACGGCATTTTTTAGGACCGGGTTTGCCTTCCCATTGCGATCCGTGCTCGCTCAGCCAGATTGCATTGCTGCAGGCTGTTTCCAGGACCACCACGTGGAGGTGGAGCACGGTCTTGACCAGCTCTGGTTCGCTGGTCCTGACGCAGGCAGTCAAGCTATGAGTCGCTGACTGCGGTCTCTATTGCTGCGTCTTCTTTTTGATAGTCAATGTTAATATTATATAACAGGATGGTTCCTGTGGCCAAGATGACGTCTAGGGTAATAAATCTCTAGACGCCGCAACCAGCCCCACACCACTCAGAATAATTTGAGTCACAATGGCCGAAATGGACGATATACACTTTATTAAAGACTGCACGAAGCTCCACAAATAGATAGTTTATGCCAATATGTAATGGCAGATAATATGAAGTGGACGAAATACCGTCGACAGTCAGTTCATGTCAGGAACGCTGTGATGTAACTCTCAAATATGATTTATTTTAATGAACACTCAACACTGAGCAATTATACTTCTGGTCACTACGGATAACTAGATGACTAGATCCATCTCACCAAAGATCTTGATGTATTAGTGATAACAGAACTCCATTTTAAACACTTTAACAATCAGGAGCTCAAACAAATAAAGAGCCCTGCTGAGCTAAACCTATAATAGGTACAATTGTTATGAATTTTACTCATAACACCGTGCGTATAATAATAGCGATTGTCCTTAACATATTTTTCTGAGATGGATCTTTTCTCAAACAGTATGTTCATGATTTGATGAAGAGCATTTTCCGCTCTGAAGACACATTTTGCTGCACATCTGGGATACTATTCTTACTAAAATTACCATTGAGAGTTTATACTGTATAAGAATTCACTACTTTATAAATTTTATGTGTCCAACTTGTTTTTAAAAGTGAGTAAATAAAATAAGGTAAAAATATATAAATATTAAAAAATTCAACAACATTGTTATTTCATAATGAGAAATGTTTGTCTTATATTTTTTAATAAGGTAACTGGAAATACTTAAAGTGTGAAAGTAAATATTTTATTTAAATTGTATAATTTCCTTTATCATTTTTTGTTTCCCGTGCAATGGAAAAGAAAATGTTACTTCCCCTTACAAAACTGTGGCAAGGCGTAAAAACAACTGATTACATACGTGACCAGTGTTTGTGATTGTCTTCGGTTGTTTCTTCTCTCTCTGTTGTGTTTTTGGCATTTCTTAGTTCATCATCAAGTTTTTGTAGTTCTTCAGTTCAACACGGTTTGTAATTATGTCTTGCCTCTCTGCTAATGGACTCAGTGATTGCTTGCAGTATGGTTTTCTTTTGGCTTTCAACCATTTTTATAATTGGCTAGCGGTCATACCTGGCATAGCCCGGGTCCATGTCGGAATCGGTGCAAGTTGGATTTACTGCAAATAGTGTTAGGAAGGTTTAACTTTTTTGGGTTTAAATTGTACATTTGCATTGAGGTGTGCTTCTAACGCAAACAATTTTAAGTAAGGGCTTCTTTGTAGACGACAATTGAAGCACATTCACTTGGTGACAACACGCATAAGTGTTCCGGTGTGCTAACTCGGAAAAATGCCACATACAGTTGGCCATGTGAGAAGCACTCATCGCTCAAGTCGACGCTTGCCACGTGAAGCGTTTGACCTTGTGCTGTATTAATGGTCATTGAAAAACATACTTTTTTAGGGAATTGGAATCTCTTAAAATTGAAAGGCAGATCGGAGGGAATCATCGGGATTCTTGGTATGCAGACTTTCTATCCGCTACCACAACCTGTCAGGATGGTGGCCTCTGAAATGTGGTTCTAGAGGTCATACCCGGCGTAGCCCGGGTCCATACCTGAATGAGTGCAAGTCGGGTTTGGTGCGAATCGTTTTAGGAAGGTTTAACTATTTTTGGTTTTAATTGTACTATTGCATATCGTGCCATGTATATGAATCACAAGTCTTTGAATTCAATGACTTTCGTCATTCGGTTTTGTTTGATGTAAAGTATATTACCTCTCGTCATATCATGGTATCTAACAAATCAAATAAATTACGTACAATATCCACCACTCATGTTTATTGCATTAATCAGGGGATAGCGTGAACGCAGTCTCTCCTACGAACAAATTACGCAACCGAGTCACCCGCATTTGGGGTGATCGCATGGGTCAACCCAACCGGAGTGCAATGAAAGAGCCTCAACCTGGTAGCACATTTTTTGTTTCTCCGTCCTCTCATTTAAAAAACAAAATAGTTTAACAACTTTATTCACATTCCGTGGACATTTACAAATTGACAAAGACATGGGCATTGAAACATTGGCAATAATATGTAACAAATACCCGCTTAAAACCACTCCTTTACATACACATTTATACTTGCACCCATTTGTTATAATTTTTCAATTTCTCTTGATGAAATAGCATACATTATACTGTATTGCTATCGAATAATGTTAAAAACATTAGGATTATTTACATTGTGTAATTTAAAAAAAAAATAATATACCCATCACACACACATACACAGACTCACACGCCAATAAACAGTTTTTCAACTGCTACTATTTACGATTTTCGGAGTTGGCGTTAGTATTTCAGTGTTTTTTTTTGGTTTGGTTTGTCTGAAGTTAACAACGATAACGGATCTCGGTCCTTCCTGTCCCAATTATTCACATTCCGTGGAAATTTACAAACACATGTGCATTGAAACATTGGCAATAATAGGTAACAAATACACGTATAAAACCGCTCCTTCACATACACATTTATACTTGCACCCATATACTATACTTTTTCAATTTCTCTTGATGAAAAGGCATAATTACATTGCTATGGAATTATTTTAAAGACTGTGACGGTATTGCCTCCCCTGCTTTGCAGTAGTGGTCCAACAGTTGCTAAAACTTAAGAGTATATAATATTGGCTTCAAATGTATCTACCTTCGCACAAGATTACTCTTGGCAGAGATGTAGATAGAAGGGTGATGACACTGCTATTACAAAGGGAGTCTTCACAAGATATTCAGAATAAGCGAGAACAATACTGCTTTGGCTGAGTATGTTAAACACGAGTCAGATGTGAAATAAGTAGAGTTTTCTCTATGATATAAAGGTACCCTTTTGCCTAACGCAAACAATTTGGTTAAATAAAGATAAAACAAACGTAATGAAAGATTGTCATGTTTTATTAATTTTTTTTAGTTAACCTGCAAAACTGTTGTAAAATGTTGGTGGTTATTATGATTGTAGAATGGAGTAGTGTACTCTGATCATCACTGGACGGAAACTCGCAGGAAGTCAATGATGCAGGAACTGGTTTCCTTCTAAGGCTCCAGGAGGTGCAGGCCCTTAACTTGGTCAATTCAACCGACGCAGGATGGTGTAAATATGGAGTGAGAGTGTAGAGTGTTATTAACGCGAATGATGGAATGTTCGTATCTTGACCAATCTAAAGCACTCATTCACTCATGTCTATAAGGCACCAATGCAGACTGCTGGAATCTTTTCATACAGTTTATTCAGACGCACATACTGGGACAGAACGAATAGATCATAAGTACATGTTGACACATCAATCTTCAGGCATGAATATTAGATCCCATGTCATGGAACATTCAAATATAATGGGTGGTACAAAACTGCATTCAATGTTGTTATACATTATGGCCGCATCCCCTATCTGACTGAACGCGTCAGTAAAGGCGGATCGGTAAACAAATGAAGAGTTCGATGGACGAACCTTCTTTCCCTTGCTAAGTTCTTAGGTTGCTTATATTCAATGTTTATATCATACTGTGAAACCACGATAAGGGGTTTTCATATAAATGAGATCTCCATGCCACTGTCCGAATAGTAAGATACACGACCCATTCTCTGGACAGTGATCTATAATGATGACAGGAATAAAAAAATGGCCTCCTTCCCTGAGCTTTCGCTCACTCGCCCAGCAGAAGAATAATCATCAGCCAAAGTTGATTTAAAACTTGAATAAGTATAACTTTCCAGAGTTACCATACAGTCCCTTTGTCAGAAGGTTACTTCATGAAGACATAAGCGCTGATGGAACCTGTCATCTACAACAATGTCTAGTTAAACGACCAACGATGCACGAAAATACGTTGCTTCATCTAGGTCTAACCATAAGGAGATCGTCAAAAGGGTCTGGATTTACCTTGAGTCTGAATAGTACATAATACAGTACATGAGGAGAGTCTCTAACACTATAATCTTGTAGAAACACAATCTCCTACTGAAGAAATCACTTCATAAATCATTTTCCACTCTAGAAAGGACCAACCCTGGAAATGCGTGACCAGCCATTGTAGGCGGCAATATCGGAACTCATCACGACTCGCCAAGACAACCAATACCTCCGCTAGTGCGGCATAAAGAATATAGTCCTGCCTTCCCATACAAAATATACAATGTAGGACTGAATCTACTTGCACTAATAATATGTAATACATATGAATTCAGGTCATAAACATTCTAAGAACGATCAATCTATTTTCTGGCTATGACAAATGATGAATGCCAAAATATAAGTATTCTTACACCCGATCAATATCAAGGGAGATTATCCATATAATCAAACGTATAAATCAAACATGGATTATCTGTCATTTTTACAAAAGAAAGCATTTTCGTACCCAATTAAATACAACAATATATTTTCCATATTAAATAGACATATCGACATTTGTAATCTGTGCATTCAAAAATATGTATGCAACAGATTATCACACCCCCCGGGAAAAAAAATGGTACATTTTTTTTTTTTTTGAAATACATCCAGGAGCAACATACAATAGGCTCACAACGCACGAATAACAATGCGCAGATGATAAGCATTCCAATCAAATGTAACGCCTAATGTAAGGCAAAGTCGTCATATAGCACGACCAATGAGAATCTATCTTAGGTATCTTAACATTATGATAACCAATTAAGAAAAATATCAAAAACCTGCGGTGAATATACATCAATGCACCGCTAAGTAGTGATACAGACAATGTATGATATATTACATATAAGTACATACTTTAACATAGGAAAAACTGTAGTAAGTCAGACATGTTAGAAATCTCAAAATCTGACAGTTAAGTGGAATCATGTGGGCATCTCGATAAGATATCCGCCATCACATTTTCTGAACCACGGATAGCTCGCACCGAAAAATGAAAAGGCTGAAGAGCAATCGCGTATCGCGTTGATCTCGCGCTCTTCAGATTTTTAGTCTGAATAGCTGTAAGAGCTTTCTGGTCAGTCTCCACAATAAAATGCGCGCCAAGAAGAAATCTTTGAAGTTTAAGGATTGACCAGACCATAGCCAATAATTCACGGTCTAGGACCGAGTAATTTCTCTCTGCGGCATTAAGTTTTCGAGAAATATACATCACTGGATGCAGAGTTCCAGAGTACTCTTGCATTAGTGCCGCTCCAATCCCAGTGGATGAAGCGTCACTACGAAGAATAAATGTCTTATCTTTAGTAGGTAACAAAAAGATAGGTGAAGTAGAAAACATCGTTTTAACCTTATCCAAAGGGGATTGACATTCTTGAGTCCAATGGACTATATTAGGAGACCCTTTCTTTAACAAAGAAGAAAGAGGTGACATAATTGAGGACAGATTCGGAATGAATCGTCCATAAAATTGTATGAGACCTAAGAGACTTCGCACTTGCTTTTTAGTCTTAGGCATAGAAATGTTAAGTATCTTACTTGTATTATGGTCTTCTGTTTTCAGAAACCCATGACCAACACGGTGACCTAAGAAAGATATTTCGCTAAAACCAATACACGCTTTCGATGGTTTCGCTGTCAGGTTATGCTAGCGTAAGATAGACAATAGTTCATTTATCCCATTATAGTGATCGTTCCAAGTATCACTGAAAAGACAGATGTCATCAAGATATGCAATGACATCTGAGCGATGAGATAGGATTCGACGCATCATGCGTACGAATGTCGCTGTGGCATTCATATGGCCGAAAGGCATGAAATTCCATTGGAATAGACCCCTTGGCGTCGAAAAAGCAGTAAACGGTTTGGCGTGTTCGGATAGTGGAACTTGCCAATATCCCTTAGACAAATCAAGTTTAGTAAAGAAATGAGGATTCGATAGTCTAGTAAGTAGCTCTTCAAGTAAAGGCATAGGTTCAGCATCAAATTTCGTCACTTGGTTCAATTTGCGATAATCAACGCAAAGACGTATGTTGTTGTCTTTTTTTCGCACGATAACCATCGGTGAAGAATATGCTGATGTGGATGGTTCAATTATTTCCAACTCTATCATTTCATCCAACTCTTTTTCTACCTGTGCTTGAAAATGTATCGGGATAGGATACGGTCTGACTCTTATAGGATTATGGTCAGTAAGAATAATGTCGTGTTCAATGACATTAGTTCGACCAGGAATGTCAGTAAGGACATCCTGAAATTGTTGTAACATAGCAGAAACTTGTTTCTGTTCTCCTGGAGATAATTCGGGAGAAATCGCAACATCTTTCCATGACTCATTAGAATGAAGCGGAATCATTGGAAAACTGAGATTCACATCTGAGAAACTCGTTTCCTCATCCTGTATTACTGACAGTGATGAGTAATGTCCATGTGGGACTGGTGAATCGTCCGTTGCCTGGAAAACAGGTTGTAAATAATCCGGACGTTCGTGGAATTCCGTGAGCATGTTGATGTGGAACGTCTTATGCTTCCCATCAGTATCGACAATATAGTCGACATCGGAGACTTTTGATATTACATCGTACGGACCTTTCCAAGAAATATGGAGTCTGTTTTCTCTACAAGGTAGCAGGACCAATACTTTGTCACCTGGACAGAGTTGTCGCAAACGTCTGGTCTTATTGGCAAATTGCCTTGACTTCTGTTTCGCAAATTCAGAAGAAGCAGTTGCCAATTTGCATGCTTCAATAATCTTGGGTCTAAGTGCGATGACATATTCATAAGAGGATTTTGTGTCATCGACAATATTATCAGCAGTTATAAGATCATGAAGTAGAGACATAGAACCTCGCGGTTTTGCGCCAAAGACAAGTTCAAAGGGAGAAAATCCTGTATGTTCATTGGCGACCTCTCTGTATGCAAAGAGAGCCGCGGGTAAAACCCTGTCCCAATCCTGAGGATGATCCTCAGTTATCTTACCTAATAAGTTTTTCAGAGTTCTATTAAGACGCTCTACCATGCCATTGGACATAGGATGATAAATACTACTCAGAGATCTTTCTATCTTAAGAGTTGACATCACTTGAGACATGGTATCCGATACGAGTTGGGTACCATGGTCTGACAATATTTCTCCTGGAAATCCCAGACGAGAGAATATAATCCAAAGAGCATCTGCAATATCAGCAGTAGTTATGCTCTTCAGAGGGATAGCCTATGGCCAACGTGTGCACATATCAACACACGTCAAAATATATTGGTGTCTTCTAGCAGACTTTGTCTTAAATGGACCAATGATGTCTATCGCCATTTTTTGAAATGGTCGAATTGGAATATCTGCAGCCTGAATAGGTGCAGCATGGCGTGGACCTTTGGATTTAACTTCCTGACATACCCTACAGGATCGACAATAGATCTGTATGTCCTTGTTCACAAACTGCCAAAAGAAAGACGCAAGAACTCTAGATTTAGTACGGGAAAAACCCATATGCCCAGCACACTGAGAATCATGAGCGTGCTGTAAGATTTTAACTCTCATATTTTTGGGCACAAGAATTTGAGAATGAATGGACTTAGCGGAGTCTTGTACCATACGTACAAGTACTCCATTCTTCATCGTAATCCAAGATTTACGATTCGTGTCCTTATTCGGATCACCTTCTTTTGCTAGAGTAAAGAATTTCTTTAGAGTAGGATCATCTTCCGGCTGTTTTATAAAGGAATCATGCGAAATCTCCAAGGGATCACCTTGGTTCTGGTTATCATTATCTCCAGAAGGCGAAGATTGCGGCATGTTTAGAGCTTGAGCTCTAGTGACTACAGCATTTGCAGTATGCATATTATCACTTTCCCACTCGGCAATTTGTTGCGGAGTGCATTCTTTCGCACCATGAATGCGACCGACGATAAGATCAGCGATCGGATTCGGCAGCAGACATGCGTGCACATCTCCTGTAAAGAAGGGAGTAGAAATGTTGATAATGGCAGTGGAGTACTTCTCCAATGTGCCACCAAATGTTATGCATTTGATTATTTTGCCAGTGGCTCGAGAAGGATCTATGAGTGACTGCCTCACCCCAATGGTTGTGCACCCGGAATCAAAGAGAATTGAGACCGGAGTACCATCTACTAAACCATTATTTAATTTCAGAGCTCCTCTTCCATCATGCGCAACTGACGCAGGGAGAGCGGGAAGAGGATGACCACAGCTTAAAGTCGAAACTGTGGTTGGCTCGAATAATGTTTTGCATTGGAACATTGAAATGCTCTGTCAAAATCGAAAGCAGAACATCCCACATTATTAGTCTTTCTTATCATTGGTTTGCTTACCGGCTTCACGAAACTCTTGTTGTGCAGAGTTAGCCTGGTAATGAGATTTACCATGTCTTTTGTGTTGTGATCTACCTCGATTATTATTGCCTCTGTAATTATTATTCCCTCTGTTATAACCCCTGTTTGGGTTTGAGTCATAATGTTCATCATTATAATCATCATGCTCATTATAGTGAGAATCCCTGTAGGATTGATCCCGTTGTGTCCAAGAAGGAACACCCTGGTAATTTCTGTTATTACTTCCTCTACGGAAATTTCTATAGTTATGGCCACCCCTGTATCGAGGACTGTCAACCCGTTTCCAGAATTTAGAAGAAGAACCCTGATTTGATTGGTTACCTTGGTTTTGATGATTACGCCAATTAACCCTTTTGTCAAATTTATTTTGAGCTCCCTGAAAGTTGTGTGGGTACTTGGGATTGTATTGTGTTGCTGAAGCAACCGGCATACCCTCTTTAATCTTAGTGTTGCTAAGAGTTACGTCCGGGTGTGCCGTAACGTATTGGTCACAATATTCTTGCATTTGTTTTAGTGTTTGGGGCTTACGCTCGTGTAGAAATTCAAGGAAATGTTTATTGATAGAAGACATGACCTTGTCTCTGAGCAACAAATCCATAAGAGCATCATATGTTTTCTCTATTTTGGATAATTCAATCCATCGTTGAAATGTAAGACGTATTTTCCCAATGAATTCTGAGAATTCAACCCCCGTCTCAGGTACCATTCTTTTAAACAACATGCGATAACCTTCCTCTGGTAACTGAAACTTCTTAATCAAGGCTGCCCTAATAACATCATAATTATCCTTGTCATCCTCTTCAACCAAACATAGACTAGAGAGAGAATCGCCTGTTAGATTCTCAGATAATTGGTTAACATATTGCGATTTATCAACATTATGAGCCCGACAAGCACGTTCAAACCTCTGAAGCCAGAATGTTATATCATCATTGGCAGAATTGAATGTTGGTACCTTAACTCTGTAAGTAAAGGGTTTACTATTACCACCAGGTGCTTGATTAACATTACTCATATTTGTTAATTTTAATTTCTCTAACTCAAATTCATGTTCTCTTTTTGCTTTTCTTTCTTCAGCTTCTCTGTCTAATCTTTTCTGTTCAGTTTCTCTGTCTATTCTGTTTTGTTCAGCCTCAAATCTCCTTTCTTCTACCTGCATCTGCAATTTCTTTTGTTCAGCTTCTAATCTTTTATTTTCAGCAGCAGCTTCAGCTTCTCTGTCTAATCTTTTCTGTTCAGTTTCTCTGTCTATTCTTTTTTGTTCAGTTTCTCTGTCTATTCTTTTTTGTTCAGCAGCAGCAGCAGCAGCTTCTAATCTTTTTTCTTCTTTTTGACGCTTTCTCTCCTCTGCAGCAGCTTTTCTTTCCTCAGCAGCAGCTTCTAATCTTTTTTCTTCTATTTGAAGTTTTCTCTTCTGCAGCAGCTTTTCTTTCCTCAGCAGCAGCTTCTAATCTTTTTTTCTTCTGCCTTCAATACCATAGAGAATTGAGCAGTTGTCCATTCTTCTAATTCTTTGCCAGTCTTATCAAGGGATTTCCCTTGTGTAATAAAGTAATCTAATATAGACATCCTGTCTTATTAAATAAGAAACCTGAAAAAGTAAATAAATTATCTTATTTCACTTTCATGGGAGACAAGTCTATACGATAGACTTAGTCTTAGTGAAAACCTTGTATGGTTATTTTGTTTATAATATAACCAATGATAACTTGAGTACCTGTGGAAAACAATAACTGTATATCCCAAACACTGTGGGAGACAAGCCTTATAAAGGTCTTGTATACTTCCTTAATGTAATCAATGATCACTTGAGTACCTGTGGAAAATAATATTTTCTATCCCAATCACTGTGGGAGACAAACCTTACAAAGGTCTTGTACACTTTCTTAGTGTAATCAATGATCATAAGTACTGGTCTGTACTATATTATAAGTGTATTCAACTATACCTCATATATCATATGTCAACTCAAGACATTACAAAGGACAAACAAGAAAAGACAATATGAAAACATTTGCAGAAATCAAATTAAATTAAATAGGAAAAATCAAAGAAAATGATCACAGAATCTGTGATGATAACTGCAATAGGATAACAAGACAAATAACGCCACAGTGTATAAATATAAATTGTGTATAGAAATCAAAAATAGAAAAGGGTAGACCAACAAATTACAAACAAATCAAAACAAACTAAAGAACAGAGGAATATCACAAAAACAACAATGAGTACAGTCTTCACAGCTAACACTAATAGCAACAGCTGTCGCAGCAAATTTTCAATCAAGAAAATTGCACCTATAGAAACGCACACATCAGACCCTCTATTACGTGGGATACTCTGTTGTGTGACACCGCCCAACCAAAACAACAACCCGCAGAGTACAAACAAATATCACATATAAACATGTAAACATAAATAGCATAAATGCATATAATATTATCAAATAGTATGGCAATGTAATGTGTTGCAGAGAGGGCTTAGCTTTTAATAAAATAGCTTGCAACTTTATTAAATAATAGGTCTGTTTCTAAACTATTACAGTGTTCAATTTTCTTCAAGCACACTAGAAGATCCACCGATGAAATCTATGCGCCTTTATGTCAACAATACTGTAACAGCAAAAAAGTTTATGGCCTTCAAAGTATTCAACTGTGTATGTCTCCTTGACATAGACAATGTCTGTACCACAAAATGTCACCAAGCGCTGACCTGTGAAATAATGTCAACAATACTGCAATTCTTCTTGAGCAGGCAAAACAATCATTTCTTTGTAACCCTGACTGTACGCTGAAGAATATCAACAAGCACTGACCCAGATACTGTATACGTTTGAACAGAACAGGTCAAGCTGACATCGACTGTATAGCTGTCCTACTGGTGTTGATGTGGTCAAACAAACGTTCTTGTAACTGTAAATGACTCAATAACAAGACTGCGAAGGCTGGACCCAGGAATCTGGCTCACCACTGTAAAATGTTGGTGGTTATTATGGTTGTAGAATGAAGTAGTGTACTCTGATCATCACTGGACGGAAACTCGCAGGAAGTCAATGATGCAGGAACTGGTTTCCTTCTAAGGCTCCAGGAGGAGCAGGCCCTTAACTTGGTCAATTCAACCGACGCAGGATGGTGTAAATATGGAGTGAGAGTGTAGAGTGTTATTAACGCGAATGATGGAATGTTCGTATCTTGACCAATCTAAAGCACTCATTCACTCATGTCTATAAGGCACCAATGCAGACTGCTGGAATCTTTTCATACAGTTTATTCAGACGCACATACTGGGACAGAACGAATAGATCATAAGTACATGTTGACACATCAATCTTCAGCCATGAATAGTAGATCCCATGTCATGGAACATTCAAATATAATGGGTGGTACAAAACTGCATTCAATGTTGTTATACATTATGGCCGCATCCCCTATCTGACTGAACGCGTCAGTAAAGGCGGATCGGTAAACAAATGAAGAGTTCGATGGACGAACCTTCTTTCCCTTGCTAAGTTCTTAGGTTGCTTATATTCAATGTTTATATCATACTGTGAAACCACGATAAGGGGTTTTCATATAAATGAGATCTCCATGCCACTGTCCGAACAGTAAGATACACGACCCGTTCTCTGGACAGTGATCTATAATGATGACAGAAAAACAAAAAATGGCCTCCTTCCCTGAGCTTTCGCTCACTCGCCCAGCAAAAGAATAATCATCAGCCAAAGTTGATTCAAAACTTGAATAAGTATAACTTTCCAGAGTTACCATACAGTCCCTTTGTCAGAAGGTTACTTCATGAAGACATAAGCGCTGATGGAACCTGTCATCTACAACAATGTCTAGTTAAACGACCAACGATGCACGAAAATACGTTGCTTCATCTAGGTCTAACCATAAGGAGATCGTCAAAAGGGTCTGGATTTACCTTGAGTCCGAATAGTACATAATACAGTACATGAGGAGAGTCTCTAACACTATAATCTTGTAGAAAAACAATCTCCTACTGAAGAAATCACTTCATAAATCATTTTCCACTCTAGAAAGGACCAACCCTGGAAATGCGTGACCAGCCATTGTAGGCGGCAATATCGGAACTCATCACGACTCGCCAAGACAACCAATACCTCCGCTAGTGCGGCATAAAGAATATAGTCCTGCCTACCCATACAAAATATACAATATAGGACTGAATCTACTTGCACTAATAATATGTAATACATATGAATTCAGGTCATAAACATTCTAAGAACGATCAATCTATTTTCTGGCTATGACAAATGATGAATGCCAAAATATAAGTATTCTTACGCCCGATCAATATCAAGGGAGATTATCCATATAATCAAACGTATAAATCAAACATGAATTATCTGTCATTTTTACAAAAGAAAGCATTTTCGTACCCAATTAAATACAACAATATATTTTCTATATTAAATAGACATATCGACATTTGTAATCTGTGCATTCAAAAATATGTATGCAACACTGTATAAATGTAAAAGGTACTTGTTACGTTTCTTTTGTTTATATATTTTTAAAATCAATTAGAGAACGTTCCACTTGATGAAGATATCAGAGTAGTAAACAAATACCTGCTCTACAACTTCCTAATGGAATAAACAATAAACAACAGTCTAGCAATGTATCTAACAGTGTTGACACATAAATATATACACCATAATGTCATTATCATCATCATCTTGTTTCCGTTGCCTGTGGAACATGGGGGCTAACTCTGATATTGGATCTTTGTGAGGTAACCCGCATCAAGCAGTGCTGGTTTATGTTGTAGTTTATTTGACATGATGAGGTTGATGACGTCATACACATCGTTACATAAATAAGTATATTTATTCATGTTAAAATATGTTGGGAGTAGAAAATGCATTAATTTTAACGCCGAGTTTGGCACTTTGCCATTTCACCCAAATAGCCACTCTATGTCACGTGATGATCTGGCTGTGAAAATATTGCTAACGAGGAGGGTGAAAAACGAGAGTTAGCGAAGTGGGCAAGTGAATGACCAGCCGTTAGGCGGCACAGATGTGTGTTTGGGCGTGTGTGGAAAGCCCTAATGTATATTCCTGTTTTTACATGGAAGTATTATAATGTATGGCATATTTAACATTCATAATTGTTCATGCAACTGAGTGACTTTTATTATTATTATTAATCTGGATTATGTTCTAATTGCCTGACCACATCAATGGGTCTAATGTGAAGTTCGTCGTAATGTGTATTAAAGTTACAGAACCGTCACTCAGTTATTATTACTTTCATTGGAGAAAGAGATGTGTGCACAAAGTAAGTTAATACTAAGAATTAAT
This sequence comes from Oreohelix idahoensis, assembly GCA_024509875.1. NCBI lineage: Eukaryota > Metazoa > Mollusca > Gastropoda > Stylommatophora > Oreohelicidae > Oreohelix > Oreohelix idahoensis. The sequence continues at coordinate 23,324 of JAMPIV010009579.1, forward strand.
GTTTATTCGCCAGGCACATAAAGAGAGAACCCTGGACATCACATTCCTATCTATATGGGATACAAACAAACAGTCGTGCAAACGCAAAAGGCAGGAATAAGCACGAAAAATATAAATAAACCACACCTCTCAACAGATGGGTAGCCAAGCCATTGTGACTGAATTAATTATGTGCACCAAGTTTATCTAAAATGCATTTGCATCAATTGAACTATAATATGAGTGAACATAAAACAGGAGTTCAGATGCACTTTTAAGGCAACGTGTTTTAAGCTATTTTGAAGTGCTGCGCTGTATAACAAAGACTTTTTGTTCGTGTAAATGAACTTTCGTGCAAACTAACCTTTTTGCAAACACTGCGAAGAAACCAGCAATCGCGCAAATAAACTTCCCGTACAAAGCGAAACTTTTCGACGCACTGCGGCAAATTAGCCACGCCCCGTGACCTTTAACGGCAGCAGGAATTTACGTCAACAAACACGCATGATTTCTGTTGATGGAATATTTTAAAGACAAACGAAGTACCTATTTTTCCAAAACCATTGAAGGCTTTCAGGGACCATACGTGTACTAACATTTATAAATCTATAAAAGAAACTTTACGGACCTTATTATTAAGAAATAAATAAAATAGTTCGACCAGACGACATATTATAAAACAAGTATTCAGAACTATAGTTTCTATTTTGGCTTAGTGTTCCTGATTCATGCGAGACAGTGTAAACTAAATTACGCCGTGTTCAGACCAAAACACTTTAGTCTGCATTTTACGATACGTTTAGCTTCATTTTAAAAGCTAGTTTAAAACATCTTGTGCTTTCATAGCGTGCTCCATCTTTGCTATTTTTCTTTTTTTTTCTATTCTATATGTTCAGTTTTGCAAATTTTTTCTTTTTTTTTAGGTATCATTTTTTTTCATTCATCTTCGGAAGTATGATGAAAGGTGATTTTCTATAGGTTTATGTGAGGTTTGCATTTAAGGAATTTTAGCGCTTTGACGCATTCATACTGATAGTCCTTTTTTGCATTGCGAACATTTCATTTTTGTTTAGATGTGGCGTTAGGTATCACGTTTTGTTATTGTTTCGTATATATGTCTCACATTGTCAGTTGTTGTAATAGTGCTTTCTATACCTTCTTCTCCTTAGTTGTTAATGTGACGGTTGTTTCGTTTTATTTGTGAATTATCTATAGTGTCTAATAGTTATTTTTTTTTTTAACATGTTAATATAGAATATTGTTTTTGTTGTCTTATTTTAGTTAATTTTAATTTGTTTTTGTGTGTGTTGTATTTGAAAATATACCATCATCATCATCATTGTCGTTGACATCATTGCCTTCATCTTTTCATTGTACATTTGTCTGGACCCATTGATATACATGGCATAATTTTGCATATTTTTTCTTTTTTCTTTTATTATAACATGTATTGAGCACTGCAGTGTTCATTAACAATATCACCATAATTTAACACATTCTAATTATGTCCTTGGTGGGTTTGTAGGACTTACATAGGTATTGAGTTTTGTATTGTTCATCATTATATATATCACTATATTTTGAACAGAAAGTAGTTTCTGGTAGGAAACCATGTCTTCCTGTCAGGACTTTATAGAAATTGGGATTAAATTTAATAAATTAGGAGCGGAACTAGAGGCGTTTGCTATTGCACAATTTGGCAGCTATAATGCAAGAATTGAAAGACAGAATGAACGTGAATTAAAACGTCTTCAGTTAGAACATGATGAGAAGAAAAAGACACAAGATTTGGAGAAGGACAAGTAAGAACAAAAGGAGAAATTGGAGAGAATGAAGATGGAAGAGAAAGAAAAAGATCTTGCACAAGCTCTTGCGCTAGAAAAACTAAAGATTGACGCTGAGCAAGAAAAACTAAAGATTGACGCTGAGCAAGAAAAACTAAAGATTGACGCTGAGCAAGAAAAATTAAGATTAGCTGCTGCAACTGCTCAGAAAGCAACTGATTTGGAGATAGAGAAATTGCGTATTCAGAAAGATATAGATGTTGCTGTCGCCCTAAGAAAAGTGGAGTTGGACGCTCCAAACACATCATCTAGTACACCTGTGACCACAAACCGGATACGATCGCCTAATTTCAACCAATAAATCGACTGCATCGATAGTTTCTTACAACGTTTTGAGCTCAAGGTCAGAGCGTTGAAGATCCCAAAGGGTCAATGGAGTGCAACATTATGCGATTTTTTAACAGCGGACGCTCTACAGGCTTATTTTGCTCTGGACAGCGGTAGTAGAGAAGACTACGATGTTGTCAAGGAGACATTGCTACGTAAATTTCAGCTTACAGAAGCAAGATTCCGTGATAAATTTCATTCCTGTCTGCCTATCAGGAAAGCTGACTTTGGAGAATTTATCTCATTAATAAAATTATATTCTAAAAGATGGATAGAATTGTCCGGAATTGATAAGACCTTCACTGGCTTACTTGATCTAATGTTACGTGACAAGGTGTTGTCGGCATGTAGCACCGATCTTGCCTCATTTTTTCAAGAAAGAAAACCGAAAGACCTTGAGGCAATGGAGATACTTGGGAGACAATATATGACAGCTCACCCAGATAAAGAGGTTCACAAACCAACTATAAAGGACGCACTCCCAGTATGTGTGGCTCGTCATGACTTTAGAGATGGTGGTCATAGACCTCGATCACAGAGTGTGGACAGCAGAGTAAGGCAAAGTTATAGACCCAACTACCGAGGAAAATATAACTTCCCAAGGCAGAGGTCACCATATAACTTCCCACAGAGGCGAGACTATGGTTATTCAAACCAAGGTCAGTGGCGGCAGAATTCTAGCCGTAATGAGGAAATGCATCACAAACGGATGGATCATAGACCCACACAAGACAATTCATCCTACAGTGGTAATAGGAATAATGGCAGATGTTGGTCATGTGCTAGGAATAGAACTTATAAGAAATATTATGGAAACAGCACTAACAAACACTGTGGGCATAATGACAATAGCAATCATGAGAAGGGTAATGCATGTGTAACTGCAAAGAAGAATGATGAGAAGGGAGCCGACCATGCCAATGCATGTATTGTTAGCTCCCTTAATGATGAAAATTGTTATGGATGCAAATCTTTATTCCAACCTGGTTCACAGCCCAGATTGAACTGCGGGCATGCTCTATCTGCTAGTTCATCTTGTGAGAACGTAGGACGCCTCACGTTATATACTGGTTTTCTGTATAACAGGCATGTAAGGTCCTTCGTGATTCTGGCTGTACCACTGTCGGAGTCCGTAGATCGCTAATTGATGAATCTGCCTTTACTGGTAAAACAATGAAGTGCATAACATTTGGTGGGAGTATAGAGTGTTACCCAGTGGCAGAAATAGATATTGCCACACCCTTCTTTACAGGTAAGGTAAGGGCATGTGTCCTTGATGAACCAGTATCAGACATTATCCTTGGTAATATACCAGGTATTAAGGATTGCTCTCCAGAGGAGATACATAAATGGGTTGAATCTCACCCAATGTTGGCTAACGCTGTGGTCACTAGGGCCCAGCATGCCGCTGAATCCAAGGCAGAGCCAGCTATACCATTTAGTGAGAGAGCATCTCTTCAGAATGTTCATGTTTCCTCCCAGTCGTTCGCGACCAAACAGCGCGAAGATGTTGCTTTGCAACCATTGTTTGCTCTAGCAGAGAGCAAACATGTGAAGAAAACAAAAACTTCACGTTATTGGTTTGAATTTAAAAACTCAGTACTGACTTGATGCTTTGACAACTATGTTTTAGTCAGGAGACAGGTAGTTATTCCAAAGAGTGTTAGACCTATTGTATTGAATACTGCCCATGACTCGCTTTTAGCTGGTCATATGGGGATTAAGCGTACTCTGTTTCTTGTCACCTCAAATTTTTATTGGCCCTGTGTTAACAAAGATGTAAAGCTATACTGCAGGTCATGTACAACTTGTCAAAAGGTAGCACGTAGGGGCAAGCACCACGCTGCACCCTTACAAGTCACTGATGTGCCATTACGGCCTTTCACCAAGATTGCAATTGACACAGTTGGTCCTATGTCATTCATGTCAGATAGAGGATATCGATATATCCTAACGTGTATAGACTTATACCAATGAAGACTATCACCTCAGCAGCTGTCTCTGATGCTTTATTTGTTATTTTTTGTTGCATAGGACTTCCTGATGAAATCTGATCAGATCGTGGTACTCAATTTATGTCTCAAATGATGAAAGATATTGAGAACATGTTAGCAATTAAGCATTCGTTCACAAGCCCATACCATCCGGAAAGCAATGGCGTTTGCGAGCATTTAAATGGCTCGTTGAAGCAGATGTTAGGCAAAGTCACCGAGACATGTCCTCGTGACTGGGACCGAATGTTACCAGCAGTCTTATTTGCTTACAGAGAAGTGCCCCATGAGAGCACTGGCTTTTCGCCATTTGAGTTGGTATATGGTGCCAACCCTAGAGGTCCTATGCACATACTCAAGGATTTGTTGTTGGGATCAGTGGAGGATGTTACTGTCCGCACCAGCTATGAACTGGTCATTGATCTCAGACAACGCCTTGTAGATGCATGTACTTATGCATCAGGTATGATACGTAATGCTTCACAGAGGTCGAGAGTGCGCTGCAACCAATCTCGAAAATTACGTTCGTTCCTACCAGGAGAACAAGTATGGCTACTTCTTCCAACCAAGGAAAATAAACTGCTAATTTCCTGGCAGGGCCCTTTTAAGGTGGTTGAGAAGAAAACTGATGTAGATTATGCCATTGACATAAGGGGCAAAGTTAAAACATTTCACATTAATATGTTAAAATTGTATGTGGAGCGCCCTGCAGAGTTAGAACCTATCTTAGACAGTATTTCTGATGAACCAGTTCGACAGACTTTGTCAGCTGTTGTGGAATCTGATGATTCTACAGCGAGCGATATTTCTTTTAATTTTCCTCTGCTGCCTTTAACATCTTCCGAATCTTGGAGAGATGTAACTGTATCAGTTGATTTAGATTCTGGTTATCGAGAACAGGCTCTTGCTGTTTTAGAATCGTTCTCTGATGTGCTGACTGAACTTCCAGGTCGCACTGATGTTATCTCTCATGATATTACATTGACTGATGATCACCCTATCAAACTCAGACCGTATACTGTACCCTTACACTACACATCTCAGGTGGATAGTGAACTTAAGGATATGCTACGCATGGGCATCATTTCTCCTTCTGAATCATCCTATTCTTTTCCTATGGTTCTAGTTAGAAAGAAGGACAAATCTCTTCGCATCTGCATTGATTTTAGACGTCTTAACAGTGTCACTCTCACAGATGCCGAGCCCATACCTGTTTTGGAGGATCTCTTATCACAACTATCCCAGGCTACATACGTTAGCAAACTAGATCTATCCAAGGGATATTGGCAGATCCCTTTAACTGATAAAGCCAAACCTCTAACTGCATTTATGACTCCATATGGTTTATTCCAATGGAACTATATGTGTTTTGGCCTTGTCAATGCTCCCGCGACTTATGTGCGCATGATGCGGAGACTCTTAGGAGATAGATCTGATGTCATCATATACATAGACGACATCGGTTTATTCCATAGTTCTTGGAAAGAACATATCACAGGATTAAAATCTTTATTAATGCTACTCAAAAAGCATGGTTTGACAGTTAGACCTTCAAAGGTTCAGATTGGTTGTCGAGAAATTTCATTTCTTGGTCACCGTGTTGGTAACCACATGTTATACCCTGATGAGCACACTGTCAAACGCATATTAGAATTAGATATCCCTCGGACAAAGAAACAAGTTAGGAGCATGTTAGGACTCATTAACTTCTATCACAAGTTCATTCCGAACTTTTCATCTATTTCTTCTGTCCTGTCATCTTTGACTAAAAAGGGAGCTCCTAATAAAATTATTTGGTCCGACACTTGCAGTGGAGCTTTGAACAAAATTAAAACTGTATTTTCGAAGGCACCTATTTTGATGTTACCTAATATCACTATGCCATTTCTTCTGAGGACTGATGCTTCTCAGACTGGCATTGGTGGTTGCCTGTTGCAATGGTTCAATGATACTCCATGTAAGCAGGAAGTTGCTACCAGCAGAAACTCGGTATTCCACCAGTGAAAGAGAACTCTTGTCCATCATTTGGTGTATGGGCAAGTTATCACGCTATTTACTTTACGCACACTTCTACCTCCAGACGAATCACCGTCCACTAACATCCCTAAATCAAAAAACTACAACAAACAGTAGATTGCACAGATGGTTCTTGCTTATCCAAGAATATAGATATACAATTATCCCCATCAAGGGATCAGAAAACTGTCTGGCAGACTTATTGTCAAGGAATGTAACTGGAAAGTGAAATTGTTTGTGCCAGATGTTGACTTTGTCTGATCTTGTTTTGTTTTTCAGGTGATATACTATTGAAACATTCATGTTATGACTTTAAGTGCATTTTTTGAAAGATTGGATTACATTTTGTCTAAACTGTTTACATATATCTGTTTTCATGTCATTTCGCACTACAATTAATACTTCATATATATTATTCTGAACAGTAGGATTTTTCTTTTCTAATAGATTAATAGTTCTTGGGCTAACTATCCACTGTTCTCAAGCAAAAACCCTTGGTTTCCGCTCGGGAACAGGGGGGCAATGTTGGGAGTAGAAAATGCATTAATTGTAACGCCGAGTTTGGCACTTTGCCATTTCACCCAAATAGCCACTCTATGTCGCGTGATGAGACTGGCTGTGAAAATATTGCTAACGAGGAGGGTGAAAAACGAGAGTTAGCGAAGTGGGCAAGTGAATGACCAGCCGTTAGGCGGCACAGATGTGTGTTTGGGCGTGTGTGGAAAGCCCTAATGTATATTCCTGTTTTTACATGGAAGTATTATAATGTATGGCATATTTAACATTCATAATTGTTCATGCAACTGAGTGACTTTTATTATTATTATTAATCTGGATTATGTTCTAATTGCCTGACCACATCAATGGGTCTAATGTGAAGTTCGTCGTAATGTGTATTAAAGTTACAGAACCGTCACTCAGTTATTATTACTTTCATTGGAGAAAGAGATGTGTGCACAAAGTAAGTTAATACTAAGAATTAATGTTTATTCGCCAGGCACATAAAGAGAGAACCCTGGACATCACATTCCTATCTATATGGGATACAAACAAACAGTCGTGCAAACGCAAAAGGCAGGAATAAGCACGAAAAATATAAATAAACCACACCTCTCAACAAAATACATATATAAAATAAACAATATGTACATCTAATACTTACCCCTTCGTCTATGACTGGGTATGGATGACCCTTTTGCACAGGATGACAGATAGTGGTTACTACAGCTGGTAAGGTGCAGACTTCTAAGTTGGAGTTACTAACAATGATTAAAGCAACTAAATCCGAACTTTATTTCTAGAGGAAGATTGTTGGGAGCAGTGACTATGTATATACTTTCAGAAAATTAACACTTTTTATTTTTAGTATCAATTACTTCCTACCCTTGAATCTTTCCTATCTCATATCCTGGCGTCTATGTGATGATAATGAAATAAAGTCCCTAGTCTTTCACATGCGAGTCTTCATAGCTAAAAATGTTACCCACACGAAATTTACTTTCACGCTTAGTCTATTTTTAAAAGAATCATCACTACAATGGTGTTAATTTGTATAATTCACCTACGCATATTATCTCATTTGGGAAGAGTTGCTATTGAAAATAGGTGGATTCGCTAATTATTTGTATCGCCGGAAATGATAGCGTTATATGACCTCTCTTAATTTTACTATATTTGTTTGTCTTCACTTTCAAACATGGGCAGAAATAACTTAGGTAATCCTAAGATTGTATCAGAGAAATTAACTCGTACTAATCACTAACACCAATGCCCTGTCTCTGTTTATTAAGGCAAACAAAGGTTTGGACAGGTGGGAGAGCTTCGCTTTCTGCCTGTATCGCCGGAAATGCTTGCTTCACATATTTCGGTGGGTACTTTCAGAAGCAAGGGTCAGCAAATGTTATCTGGTCACTCCAGACAGATTAAACAAACAAGTTGTTTTGCAAGCGGCAATCTATTCCATGCTTTAAGATTAAAGCGACGAGATAGTTTTAAATCGAATAATCCAAGGTAATCCCTCACTGAGTGCTGACTTTCCACAAACAGAAGATAAACATGACAGTAGTGGTTGTTTCAAATTCCAAGTTGTGAAACACATAGGTGAGTATAAGTAATTTTATGTTCGTATACGTAAATACTGTGTGGTCAAGTTGAAACAAGTAAATAAAGATATTCTTATTGTAGTGAATTTCTAAATACACTATCTAAATTAATATATAACAATATAGGGCGTAAAGGCAAAAATAAGAAAGTATAAAATAATTTTCTGCTAGAACTGTTGGTATCGCCTACGCCTTCAGATTATTATTTGCTAACGAATAGCCGAACAAAACGGTACCCAATTTTTCAAATTCGTCCTTGACATAATCACTTTTCCTAGTTCTAAGAAAATATGTGCCTAAAATGCATTGTGGAACGAGGAGGGGAATGGATAGATGAAATGCTAATTCGTTTCGCATTGATTTTAAACTAAAAACCAATACTAGCACAGGGGCAAGCCTTGCCTTAGGGGTTTCCCCAAAATACGAGGAAAACGTTAGAACATGTAGACAACTCGTGTCACAAAAACAACCTTATCTCTTATTTCAAAGTACGTAATTATCACGTAAATAGAGAAGACAGCACATGGAAAAGAATTGAACGTGTAGTAGACTAAAAATAAAAAACACTAACATAGAAAAAAAATGTGTACTTCTGAACCAAGCCAACTAGTCCCATATAAATTGTATATTTGTGTACCTTAGGACTTGTTGACAAAGAACATGGTAATAGTTACGCAAATAGTCCATTAATTAACTAATTATAGCCATAATACTATAGTGGATCCGACCAGACTGTCAAGTAAAGATCATGCCTGCTTGTAATTTTTTATGGCACGTTTTGAAAAAACGACTTTGGGTAAATGAGGTTAAAAGGTACGGGATATTTGATTGGGTGGATTTTGAAGGAAGGCGAAGTATGATTGGTTGACCTAAAACTAAAAATATATTTGCCTTGGAAACATATTGGGAGTTGTTATTTGAAACGATAGATTCAAAAATAAATGTAAACATGGTCCCATTGGACAAAGCAGTACATACTGGTACGAAACGGAGACTGTTCACTGCCATTTCAAGTAAATTTTGTGTAAAGCAAGATCGATGAGAGCAGGTGGAGAATTTTCTAACATAGGAAAAGCCTGGACATAGGGCAGATCGAAAATGTGCCATATTCTATTGCCTAATCATCGTTTACTTGTGTTATTTCCTTGCATCTGTGGTAAGATTGATTTTCTTGACATTTTATTTAAAATAAAATTTGAATGTGAGATACTAACATACGACTGTAAGTAAGTGAGTCTATGGCAGACTCAAAACAGAGTCTAGAGATTGATCCAGCATATGAAAGACTATCAGAGAGGTGTAGACCAACTAAATTATGTATGATTATCATCAGGAGCATAATACCTATCATATTGTATGGACAACAGATTATTGCTGGAATTGCAGAGGCGTTGTAACTATTAGGGGAGAGGAATACTGGTATACATGGTCACATCAAAAGAAACTGGTGAAAGGGATTGTCGTAAAGAGCTGATCTTGCATGTTTGTTTGTAATGTGCCTGTACTGGTTGTTGAATATTATTGTAGGCTGTTGATTACGAAGGAGGCATATCCTTCTGATTTCAGAGGGTTTTGGTTGCTGTCAATAACTGGTGCCAGACTACAGTGGGCCGATATATTCATGCCACAGTCTTGCCTTTTCAGAGACAACTGTAAACCACCATCATTCTTGAAGAAGTGGGAGCTGAAGGTTGTCGTTCAGCAAAGTGCAGGAAGAGTCCTACGTCATATTACAAAGATAGGTGCATGTTCGGCACCTGATCGCTCAACTAACATTATATTAAAAATAAGAGACTGGGAATAGTGATATAAACATTCCATCAGTGTCCATAAAAACTTACAAACAACATGCAGAGATGATGATAATAAACAATCAACCAGTGTACACTAGAAGTCACCTCAGTTAGACAATACAACTACACTCTTATATAATAATATGTGTATTATGGTCAGAAGACCCATTGTGTAAATTGATTGATGTAATTAATTTCTATGATTTCACTTTTGATTGTCAGTCCTGATTCCAAATAAATCAGATTCAGGACAATAAATTGAAAAACATTAACTTTACCAAACTTTCAACCACTGAATTACTAAAGATAGTCTTTTAAAGTGTAGTTCGTATGTGATTGTCGTGGTACTGTTGTGTTGTATTAGATAATAAAATAATTTGTGTAATTGTTTATATGTTCAGTTGGTTAATGCAACCTTACACTAACATTTCATAACCCTAGACACCAAACGTAGTCATCTTACATTCTATCTAGAATAAGTCTGAATGAGATCATAGTGGTGGTAGTAGAAAGGTGCCCTGGAAATTTACTCTAATATTTATTATATTCAGGGACCTTCACAGCTGACCTCATTCAGTACACTAAGATTTCTTAACAACAAACTGTATTAACATCAAACCCACCACACTTATTAACATGTGTGATACCCATCATTGAATAAAATCCAGGGCCTGGTACTAATTTATGTTGCAGAATTGTGAAATGTATCGATGGTGAGGGGTTGGTGCATTACGACGTACATTAATATATTTATGTTACACAATTGTGAAATGTATCGATGGTAAATCGAATTGGTGTATTACGACGTGCATTGACAGACTTATGTTACACAATTGTGAAATGTATCGATGGTGAGGAGTTGGTGTATTACGACGTGCATTGATAGATTAATGTTACACAATTGTGAAATGTATCATTACAGTGCCCATTAAGAGATTTCTGAAGATGAAAATGATGATACTGATAATCACCCCGAATTTCCGACCTGGTGATTATCTTCATATACGGAATATGTTGTACATGGATCAATAAGATAATATGTTTGAGTCAGGCCTAGTCACCAGAATGAACATTTATTTCAACGAACAAGTATATGAAGATCCTAGACCAGTTTACCTGGAAAGTTTTGTCCTGTAGTTTGTCAACTCTGATGATGAGAAATACTTGTCAGCGGAAATGACACTTTGTGACGTACAGAGAGTTATCTTTTATGAATTATTGTTTTAAAGAGGTTACACAGATTATATGTTTCAACTAGACCAGCATGACCGTCAAGTTCATTATTTGTACTTGTTTGAGGAAATAAAAATATAAAACGTCCACAAAAAATATATATATTATATTCGTGTTTAGCGCAGATGAAGTAACGTTTACTGTGTAATTAATGTACTTATAGTTTGTCTGGAAATAATAATTTCGAAATGAAAATCTTTTAGTAAATGTTAATGAAGCAGGCATGGAGATCTTTATGTGCACTTACCTTGTGTGTGAGTTGTGTTTGTGAGTACGTTGAGTAAATTCATCATCATCTTGTGCACAATCCAGAGCTTAGACTACGTGAAATTATAAATGACTAAAGGTGTGACACAAACAACTGATGACACTCATTGACAGTAGTCATATACGAAATAAATACAGTTAAAAGTGTCTTTCCTTTCTTCACTGATGTCTTATTGGGGTTAGCTTTTTTTTAAATCCTTCTTCTTTCTTCCTCGTTCGTCCTGAAAAGGACGTTGGTTACGTTGTGTCTCCGTTTACAGCGAAGCTGCGATATTTGAGTCTTTCGGTCTGACACATCCGTTTTCAGCATACAATTTTGCCTTCTCTATTCGATCCCTACTCTCTCGGCCAGACTGCAATGATGCAGCCTGTGTTCAGGACCACCACTTCGAGTTGGAGTAGGGTCTTGGTCAGCTCTGGTTTGCTGACCCTGACGCAATCAGTCAAGCTATGAGTCTCTGACTGCATTCATCTCGTTGCTGCGTCTTCGGTCCCTTTTATATATCGGTATATTAATCGGTCACTAAAAGACCAATATAAGTATTATTAAAGAAGAGAACCATTCCGCTAACAGATAAACGAAATGATTCATCTCGTTGCTGCGTCTTCGGTCCCTTTTATATATCGGTATATTAATCGGTCACTAAAAGACCAATATAAGTATTATTAAAGAAGAGAACCAGTCGCTACAGATAAACGAAATGATGTTTCTTTTTGGAAGACATGGACTTCATTTTTTTTTTCCTAACTCACAGGAGGATTCTCCGAGTCAACTTTTTAACTCATTGCTTCAAAGATGATGTGCGGTTCTAACAGATAATCTGATTGTCGACTTGCGTGATCAAGACTGTGGCTAACACTATAAACCTGGTACATCATTTATTGATGGGGAAGTAGCTAATGCACTCAGATTATCTTTTTCGTTTACTTACAGCCCTGTGACGAAATCAGTTAATGAGTTATGGTCTTTTACATCATTTTCGTTCCCTCCTGCATTACCAATTTTTTTCTTCATTTCCCCCACTCATCGTCCTATTATTTGGCATATTTTATGCACATACAATCTTGCCTAGTCACTCCCAGACTTGTTTATGTTTCAACATGTGAATCGTAGTATTACTAGGCAGATCAGCAGATAATACTTTTATCAAAGTCGTCAAGCTACCTTCGATAGAGATGGTCTTTGTTGACACAATGTGCTCTCGTACGATCAATGAAAAGCAAGCCAGCTTGGCTGTCTAAGAAATCCATCTGGGAGATGTACGCAAACACAGGTGATAATATGTAACCATCGCCCCGATGAAATTAAAAAAGATCTGACTTGGACAGTTTTGCAGTGCTGACAGACAGTCTTTGCGAGACCATCAACACACGAAACAACAGCATAAAAAATATGGTTGAAAGCTTTAATAGAACAGTATTTCAAGCAGCTATTGAGACTATTCCGAGAGGGGCAAGAAAGAACTACAAACCATACTGGAATGAAGAACTCCAAAACCTTGAAGATGAGGTAAAGAAAGCCAGAGATACGGCAGAAACAGAAATAACATCTTGTTCAAAGCAACCACTGCAAAGTACAAAATATCATTAAACCAAACAACAAGAAACTGCTGGAAGCAAATAACAGAAAATCGCTACCTAGATAAAGTAGGGAATAAACTGTAGAAACTAGTTAGAGCTTTGAACAACGAAGAACCTTACAAAAATCACATCACAATCAAACAAGGTGAAAATATGCTCTCGGGGGAAAAAAGCTGCAAATGCACTCATGGAACACAATGCTAGTGCAATCCACATTGATGTCCCTATAGACAGAAGACAGACCATAATTGATGAACAAAGAAGTCATGACAACAACAATTTTGCACCAGAAGTACACATGATGGCAAAGTTAACAATGTAAGAAATGGAAGAGGCAATGAGGGCGCTAAAGAAAAAGAAGTGACCTGGAAAAGATGGGATAACCAATGAAATGCTAACACGCCTAGGAACAAAGGCAACAAGAAGCTTCTATCCATCCTGAACTGCAGCTGGAAAAGAGGAATATTACCACAGGCATGGAAAGACGCCATACTGATTCCAATACCTAAGAAAGACAAAGTTCAGACAGAACCAAATGGGTACAACCTATTAATCTACTTAGTTGTGTTGGAAAATTGATGGAGCGCATAATAAATACCCGACTAGTGTGGAAACTAGAGGAAAAATTTCTCCTTGCACCATAGAAAGCAAGATTCAGAAAACACAGATCCACTGAAGATCAGATCACTTAAATAACTCAAAACATTGAGGACGCTTTCCAAGAAAAAAAAGCACACACTGGTGGTTTGGGTGGACTTAGGAAAAGCATTTGACAAAGTGTGGAAAGATGGACTGAAAAACAAGCTGCAAAGAAGTGAAGTGTAGGGGAGAATGTTCAAATGGGTCAGCCACTATCTTGAGAATAGAACTGCCAGAGTCCAACTACAAGGACAGACCAGTAGGAAGATGGTATTGAAGCAGGGTGTTCCCCAAGGTGGAGTCCTGTCACCCACGTTGTTCCTCTCATATATTAATGACATATCAGATAATATTCTAAGAAGAACCCACAATGCCTCCTTTGCAGACGACCTAGCCCTCTGGATCTCATAGAAATATATTGCTACGGTAAGCATTCGGATGCAGCAAGCCCTAACATCATTGGAGGAGTAGGCCAAGGCATGGCTTGTAAAGATAAATGAAGGGAAAACATCATCGACAGTGTTTTCTCTCTCAAACAAACCACAGATCTCCAAATTGGTGCTAAATGGGAAAATTCTGCATCTGGATGAAAACCCAAACTATCTGGGCATGACCTTTGATCGACCCTTGACTTAAAAAACCCAGATTGAAAAAAACAGGACAAGAGCAAGGCAGAGAATGGCAATCATGAAAAAAACTTGCTAGCGCGGGTTGGGGAGCAGGCGAGAGAGTACTAAAGAAGCTATATACTGGGCGAATGAGACCAATCTTAGAATATGGCATTGCAGCATTGTCAACGGCAGCTATGTCAAACTTTGACAAAATAAACAAAACCCAAAACTAAGCATTGAGAATCACAACAGGTCGCATGAAGTCAAGACCCATTGAAGAGTTGGAAAAGATTACTCACCTCCAGCCTATGGAGGATAGAAGATATAGCAGAGCCCAGCAACATGCCGAGAAATTCAGGAGGCTGATAGACCACCCAATGCACCAGAGAATAAATGGACTTGGAAGGGGAAGACTGAAGCGAAGCAACTTTGTAGAGACAGTAATAACAAAGACGAGAGCAGACCACATAAACGTAATATCAACAGCTACGCCAATATGTACTGCACACAAGCTACCAATTTGGAAACAACAATGCTTCCCTGAAATGATAGAAAACGTTCCTGGTATTGAGAGAAAGAACAGCCAAAATGAAACAGAACGGAGAGTCCTTATCACAAAATATATAGAGAAACATTACCCAAGCAACACCTATATCCATGCATACACAGACGGATCAGCAACTAATGCAACAGAAGATGGGGGTGGAAAGTCTTCCTGAGCTTAAGCAATGGCACACAAAAAATATAGCAGTCACAACAGGGGCAATTTCAAGTACCTTCAGAGCAGAGGCAGAAGCCTAAAAAACTGAATTAGAAATTCTAATGACAGAAAAAAGCTCAGAGAGATAAGTAGCTATCTTTAGAGATGCGCTGTCAGTAATTACTACGCTGAAAAGTCAAAGTAAAGCTGAACTGGATGACCTAAGAGTAACACTTCACAGACTAAGTCAGCAATACAAAAGAGTCGTGATGCAGTGGATCCCTTCTCACTGCAACATCCCTGGAAATGAAGAGGCTGACAGATTAACAAAGGAAGAGGGAAAGCTTCCTCAACGTGACACAAATATAACTTATGAGGAGGCCAAGAGTTTTATCAAGCGCAGATACAGGCACAA
Source organism: Oreohelix idahoensis (assembly GCA_024509875.1). Taxonomy (NCBI): domain Eukaryota; kingdom Metazoa; phylum Mollusca; class Gastropoda; order Stylommatophora; family Oreohelicidae; genus Oreohelix; species Oreohelix idahoensis. Next base: position 38,822 of record JAMPIV010009579.1, read on the forward strand.
GTGGGAAGAAGAGCATCCAGGCCACACAAAAAATGATCCGTATTAACAGCTCAGCAAAAGTGAACAAGAGGTAATCTTCAGATTTTGCACAGGTCATAACAGATTGAGATACCATCTATTCAACAAATTAAAGATAGGAACTACTGAAGAGTGTATTACTGTGGCACTGAAAAAATGAACATCTTTTCCAAAGGTGCCCAACATATGAGGACAGATAAAACACATATGGCCATCACCAGTATCATTCCTGGAGAAAATCTACGGAGATATCAAAAGCCTCAGGCTGACTACTGCTTTCTTTGAACTTATTCAAGTTGACATCTGATGGTGAACGAAGAAGAAGAAGATATGTAATCACTTCCTCTGAACCATCTCTATCGAAATATTACGGATAACCTGTCAGTGGAAACAATATGGGCTGAAGGTATTAGCCAGGAAATAAGTTCATCAATGTGTTTGTGAGTTTGTACAAATGCAATCGGAGGTATTGCTACTATATTTGAAAGAGGTCACGAGTTTAAATTTTGAAATTGATATTTTAAAGCACGTGGCGGATAGTAATGATTTAACACCCAGACCCACACAGTTCTAAAGAGTCAGGATTAGTTTAATTTGAGAGCTGGAATAAACTTTGGTTCCCATTGGAAAGTTTGTCGGAAATACCATCTGGGACTTGGACTGAGAAATAGAAATATAATCTAGCGATATTGGAGATACAAATCAGACTGCATTTTCAGCAAACGTCAAGTAACAACTCCCATAAGCCGGAGAGAAGGATCGCACAAAGAATTCCTGAATTAAATGTGACTGATGGAATTATTTACGCGTCTTTATAATTTAAAAGAGAACCTTCAATTTTAAATACCAAGACTTGAAACTTGAGGAATCAAAGCACCCGTCATAAGAGGAATACTAAAATTTCTCCGAGCAAGTGTTCGAAGCATAGAATCAAAGTTGATGTGTCCATTCATCTGTGCCAGGAGATTGTGTTCCCAAGAAATTTGGGCAGACTGTAAACATTTATTTTGCCATGTGCATTTTGACGTGTCTGTACTTGCTAAGTGGTTATATAATGCATTGGAGGCTGGCAACCTCAGTATATGAAAATGGTATGTTCATAAACCTCTAAATCAAGCACTGGTGTTTGCTTTATGCTTGTTCGCTTAGGAAAGCGAAAGCAGAAGTGACCTCAGATTCCAAATGGAGCAGTGAGGATTGATGATTACATCACATGTGCATAAAGTGTATTGTATCATTTTCTGAGATATATGAACTTATTAATTGTAATTCAGGCACCAGCCATTACACTCGCGCTGTCCAGACACATTTTCCCCATTAAAGTAACCACCAGAATAACGGTGATTTATAAACGTATTCCCTGAGTGTGTATTACTAAATAAATATGGATGAAAGTGACTTTAGAGGGTTTTAAAATTGTCTTTACTGAGACTTAATTGGGCACTGATGGTTATTGTCCGTTGCTTGCGCCTGTTACACAAAACGTAACTGGCTGAGTACTGCAATGGATCGTTGTCAGGTATTTTATGATGAACTCTTCTTTAGAGGCGTCTAGATGAACTTCACTCCTAATGTAAAGGTCGGCGTCTTCACAACGTGTCCAATGCAGGTAGTTGGTGTCGAACCCAACTTCTTGAATCACAAGATAGTAGCGAAGATTCTTATTTCAGATTGGTCTGGTACTAAGAACCGTCTTGTAGCTTCGAACCACAAACTTTAGGAAAAATACAAGAACAAATGCCTCTGCTAAGTACATTTGTGGGCTGCAGATTAACAGGCGCATTGTCTCGCTGACCATCCACCAATGTTAGCCTCTCTGAATAATTATTGCTCAAATATCGGACACACAACGCACCCACCGTCCTTGTCAGGACGAACGAGGAACGAAGAAGAAGGATTAAAAAAAAGCTAACCCCAATAACACTTTAGTGAAGAAAGTAAAGACATTTTTAACTGTATTTATTTCGTATATGACTACTGACAATGAGTGTCATCGGTTGATTGTTCCATCTGTGTTGTGTTTCTTTCATTTACAAGAGAAGTCACTTTCATCCATATTTATTTAAATGTGTTAAAGACTAATTGATTTTTAAATTTTGTGTATGCTATTTTACAAATCCATAGTTGATTCAGTTCTTATAGCTAAGATAGCGCATGTATGATCTAAAATCTTTAGTACATATACAGAAAGTTACATCCATAGAGCCAAAAATACGTATAACAGGAATTTCGCTGGAATAAACCAGCTGAGGGCTCTAATAAGCCAAATAATTGTTTAAAACTTCACAAACGGTGCCGGATCAGAAATAAGTTAAATGTGCTCTGTCTTATACAGCATAGTTCTTGACTTCTGAATTATCTTGTGGAGATTCCAATGACATACAAGCATCATTGTCATTCTGTCTACATCTCTGCCAAAAGTAATCTTGTGCGAAGGTAGACACCTTTTAAGACCCATGTTAGATACTTTTGACATTTGGTCACTAGTGGACCAGTACTGCAGATCAAAGGATAGGGAAAATCACGTGACAAGCCCCGGGGCCCCCCCCCCCCTAACAAGACCAGTACGAAATAAAGTAAAACGTCTTCTTCGCAGTACAAATTATTTGCCTGAAGGTCGTAGCGGATATCAAAACTGGACGCAGGACTATAATAGCGTTATTATCATATTTAGACATCGTTTACTCAACACCGTGCCTTGACTGATCAGACACGAAGTGAGAAGTGCTATTGAACCATATGAAGGTTATCTTACAACAACGGAGATGCGGAGCTGACATGGTATGGCTACTGTGATAAACGAGAGCCAAGGCCTTATCTTTCTACATTTTCCTTCATCTTTCTTATTTTATTTTCTCAAACATGGTGCTTTTTCATCCCAGATTTGCTATTTCATCGTTTTGATTATTCGCGACCGGTTCTTTCATCGGTGGTAAAAAAAATTCTTTCGGTTGAGTCCACTTACCTGGCATCATCTTTTGAAGTCCACATTGCCTCGTAGTAAATCTGGTGAAACACATTTTCTTCTTCTTCTTTGATCCTTAGCCGCCGACCGTCAAAGCAGTCAGTGGCCATCACGCCTAGTGGCGTCTTGTAGGGCAACAATAAATTGATTCCACTTTTTTCGGTCGGTGACCATCCTTCGTACAGTGCCCATACTCTGGTTCATTCTTTGCATCTCAGCCTCCACAGTCCTCCGCCAGGTTGTTTTAGGTCGTCCTCTCTTTCGTTGTCCTTCAGGGGTCCAAAGCATAGCTGTACTTGTGATGGCATCGGGGTTTCTTCTGAGGACATGGCCAACCCAGCTCCAGCGTCTGCCAGCTATGATGATGTGCATATCCTCTTGCTTGCTCCGAGTAAGCAGATATTGGTTGGTGATGGTATTCGGCCAAAAGATTCGGATAATTTTTCTTAGGCATGTTGTGTGAAAAGAGGACAATTTCGACATTTCCTTCTCTGTAACTCTCCAGCATTCCGCCCCATAGAGATGCACAGAAAGCACATCTGGTTTCATCAAAATGAGACATCTGGGCATGCTACAATTTATGTAGACCATTGTTAACTTTGGAGCGAGCGCGGCTGACAAAAAAGCTTAGTCTCTGTATTGCTCGGCCGCTATCCATACAAGCGACGGGTCACCACATTGGGACAATGGCGCAGGGAGACGCTTAGCTTGGCCAGGTGAAGAAGTTTTCTCATGCTGTTTAAACCAAAGTCATGTATTACAATAAGTTTCATAACAAAGGAACTTGTTAGCGTGCTGGCGACAATGGAAAGAGGTAAGAAATGCCGCCGCCAACACGGGGATCGATAGACACACAAAGAGTGATTTGACAGTTGTAAGGCGGGGAACACTTTTGCATTGGCAAGCCAATTATCTCAACACCTATTTGTCAGGCAAGCCCCGCAACAAAAAGTTGGTTTCGAATTGCCCCACCAACTTTGGACTGACAGGGGACAAGAAAGATCATGGGAATGAGTGACCAGAACGACTCTTAGGTATTGGTTGTATGGGCGGAGTTCTACGTCACCAGGTCCAAGGGACCCACATTTGACTTTTAGAGTTATAATATACCGCACAGCTCGTTAGAGAGAGGAGTCCAGTTTTTCAACATTGTGGTGTAAAGAAAAATCCCTAACGTATAGCCTGAAATTAATTCAGTGTGGATACATATTTCTTATCTCTGTGTATTGGGTTCTGGTTCCAAAGGTTGTTATTGCCGGGAGTTGTAGTGAGGATAAGCTCTCACTGCAGATAAAATACTTCTATGGCACGCGCCTCAAACAGCCTCTGACAACCAAGTCCAGCTCCCGGCCTTCATGTGTGGCTCAATTTGAGCCCGGCGGAACTGTTTCCACTGACGGGAGAAGGGGCAAAGGCGAGCGACTGGCGCCTTAAAACCAGCAGCTTCGGGCAGATAGGGCTCGTGATCCTTGGTTGGTAGCTTATCTAAGAGAAGGTACTCTGAATTCAAACCACCGCTGCCTTGCGGGAATATCCATTTATGGAATTGGCTTCGGGAGTAAACCCTGAGGATCAGGATAAATCCGGAGTCGGAGTCCCTAAGGCAGTCTAATGTCGATTCGACATTATTCTGGCAACTCCTGCGACATGGCTGGTACCAAACTGTATCGGCTACTGCCGTTCCTTTGGATCTACCGGCTGTGTGGAGAGGGGGAACATGCTGCATGGGCAACAGCTTGATCTCCATATAACTGTGCCCAAGCTCGCGCCCTGGAGAGGACACTCCAGCTTCACCCTATAGGTGTCGGCAAAACACGGGAAGTAGCAGTTACCGGTTATAAGCATTTTGCCCAATTGGCGTAGGGCATGGCGCCAGGGGCTACTTCCGACAGTGGGAGAGGTTTCAGGATCTCACTGGACAGCTACCGCCCACTTCAAGCTGGGCAGCCCCCAGTCAATAAGGTGTTGTCCCGCCACTGTCTGCTTTCCCCATTGGGTGCATGGGGATTAGGGTCAAACCCGAAATGTGGACAGAAAATTTTGCACCAAGCAATTATCGAAAAAATAGAAATAAGCAAACTCTCAGATTGGGATGCTGGAACGTCCGGACTATGTTGACTGGACTATCCGAAAACCTACAGGATGTAAACGATGTAAGGAAGACAGCCATAATTAATGATGAGCTTAAACGACTTCAGGTGGATATAGCTGCACTTCAGGAAACGCGCCTGGCGGGCTCTGGAACGGTGAGCGAGAAGGACAACACATTTTATTGGTAAGGGAAAGATCTTAATAAAGCTATAGAACACGGAGTAGGTTTTGCGGTCAAAAAATCGCTAACTAAAATGGTTGAACCAGGCGAGAATGGATCAGAACGCCTGTTAACGCTCCGCCTGCAAACTAGCACAGGTCCCATCACCCTTGTCAGTGTGTATGCTCCTACTCTGTATTCTGCCCCAGAAGCTAAAGATGAGTTCTACGAGAATCTAACAGCAATTATCAAAAGCATACCTAGGCAAGAACAGCTTGTTCTCCTTGGTGACTTTAACGCTAGAGTGGGTGCCGATAATGTTTCATGGCCTTCATGTCTGGGCAGGTTTGGTATTGGCAAGATGAATGAAAATGGACAACGGCTCTTAGAGTTGTGCGTCCACCATGACCTCTGCGTGACCAACACCTACTTTCAGACAAAACCCCAGCATAAGGTGTCATGGAGACACCCACGATCCAAGCACTGGCACCAACTTGACCTGATTCTCGTCAGAAGGCCACTCCTCAGGTCTGTGCTTTCCACGCGCTCGTACCATAGTGCAGACTGTGATACAGATCACTCCTTGGTTTGCTGCAAAATCAGAGCACAACCAAGAAAACTCTATCGTGTCAGACATGAAGAGAAACCACGCATTGATACCAGCAAGATGTCAGACCCTTTCATGATCGCTCAATTCACTGCGACCTTTGAGAAAGGGCTCAGTAGCCCTCAGCATGGTGATACTATTACAGAGAACTGGGAGCATCTACGGAACACCATTCAAAGTACTGCACTTGCCACCTTTGGTAAGAAAACAGCAAAGTCAAATGACTCGTTTGATGCTTCATCAGATGTGATGGCACCTGTCATTGAAGCTAAGCGCAGTGCTATGAATGAATACAAACGTTCACCGAGTGCCAGAACCCTACAGATCCTGAGGGCTACGAGAAGCAAAGTTCAACAAACTGCTCGACGCTGTGCAAATGACTACTGGCTCCAGCTCAGTGAGAGCATCCAGATCGCAGCGCAAACAGGCAACATTAGACAAATGTATGACGGTATAAAGAAAGCACTTGGCCCCCATAAAAGTAAGACGGCACCGCTAAAAACCATCAGCGGAGAGAAGCTAACCGATAAGGGTAAGCAGATGGAGAGGTGGGTCGAGCACTACTCTGAGCTTTACGCTAGAGACAATACCGTTACGCCTGCAGCCCTTGATGGTGTCAACAGTCTGCCAACTATGGAGGAGCTGGATGCCGAACCAACATTAGGTGAACTCAGCAAGGCCATTGATAGCTTGGCCTCTGGCAAAGCACCAGGCAGTGATAGGATTCCTCCTGATTTAATCAAATGCTGTAAGAGCACGCTATTACATCCGCTGCATAGGATGCTGTGCCAGTGCTGGGAAGAGACAACTATTCCTCAAGACATGCGAGATGCCAAGATTGTAACACTGTATAAAAATAAAGGAGACAGAAGTGATTGCAATAACTACAGAGGCTTCTCTCTTCTTAGTATTGTTGGTAAGGTTTTTGCAAAAGTCATCTTAATGCGACTACACAAGTTAGCTGAGCGCATATATCCAGAGGCACAGTGTGGATTGCGAGCTGGCAGATCAACAACAGACATGATCTTCTCTCTCCGCCAGCTTCAGGAAAAATCAAGAGAGCAGAAAAGACCATTATATATCGCCTTTATAGACCTCACAAAAGCATTCGACCTGGTTAGTAGGGATGGACTCTTTAAAATCCTCCTGAAAATAGGCTGCCCTTCTAAAATGCTGGAAATGATAAAGTCATTCCATGACGGCATGAAGGGAACAGTCCAATATGCTGGAAGCACGTCACAGCCCTTTGATATACGAAGTGGCGTTAAACAAGGCTGTGTTCTGGCTCCGACCCTCTTCGGAATCTTCTTTGCCTTACTCTTGAAACATGCATTCAGAGATGCAACTGAAGGAATATGCCTTCACACTAGGTCAGATGGCCGTCTGTTTAATCTTTCAAGGCTGAAGGCAAAAACAAAAATCAGAAGGGTCACTATAAGAGACTTGTTGTTCGCTGATGATGCTGCAGTCGTCACTCAAAGCCAACAGGAGCTTCAGAGCTTGATGAATCGCTTCACTAAAGCATGCAAGGACTTTGGCCTCACAATAAGTCTAAAGAAAACGAATGTGCTGAGTCAGGATGTGGGTGCTGCACCAGTTATCACTATCGATAACTATGAATTGGCAGTGGTGCACCACTTCACATACCTAGGGTCTACCATCAATGACAAACTCTCACTGGATACAGAAATCGACAGCCGCATTGGCAAAGCTGCAGCTACCTTTGCCCGCCTCACATCGCGTGTTTGGGGAAACTCTAAACTCACAATGAAGACCAAAGCTGCGGTATATAATGCCTGCGTCACCAGCACACTCCTATATGGCAGCGAGACCTGGACGACCTATGATAAGCAAGAAAGAAGGCTCAATACCTTCCATTTGCGGTGTCTACGCCGCATCCTCGGCATCTCGTGGAAAGATAAAGTGACAAATGTCGAGGTGTTGTCACGTGCTGGCCTTCAAAGTATGTATACGCTTCTTAGACAGCGCAGACTTCGCTGGCTTGGCCATGTTCGCCGCATGGATGATGGTCGCATCCCAAAAGATATCTTCTACGGACAATTAGCAGAGGGCAAGAGAACAGTTGGGCGACCACAGCTGAGGTTCAAAGATGTGTGCAAGAGAGATATGAGGGCACTGGACATGGATCCAGCAACATGGGAGGATAAAGCTGCCGATCGCACTAAGTGGCGATGCTATTTACGGCGCCACCTCAGATTGGGCGAAGAGAGGCTCACACAAGAAGCAGAGGTGAGGAGAAAACGTCGAAAGGAGCACAAGGAAAATAAGCAGCTGAGGGCTGTCACCACAGGGGCGCATTCCCATAGTCAGTTATGACTGAAGGGGCTATTATTATTATTATTATTATTGTGTTCTTAAAGGATTTTGCGAAAGGAAAAGACGTTTAGTAGATCTTAAACAGAGTATTAATATTTTTTTATTATTCTTTACTTATCTTAACCTCACATCTAAATGTGCGAAAGATAGTTTTTCAATTAATTCTTCTCATAAATTATTAATACAATCAGATTTTCCTCTAGGATGATAGGCTGATAGAAAGTAATTAATAGTTCATACTTCACCTTCATCTAGCTTGTTGAATCATCATCACAGTCTTCCAAATGCACAATATATTTAAGATCATTAGAATCGAAATCATAGAGATCAGTAGTGAGAAGTAGAATAAATGAAAGTCAACCAGTATATATTAAGTGTGAAAACTTACGAAGACTTGTGTGACTTCAGTCCATTAGAAGTCTGAGTCTACACGCTACGTGCCTGACGTCTAACCAAAAATAAGTTATAAAAAAGGACATTTGGAAAGCAGAATTCGCCACAGGACATTCTTTGTTCCTCACTTAAAAAGGAATATTTCTCGCCCACACTCAAGAAGGTGGACGCAGCATTTTTCGTCACGTGCACACAAGTTTGATGCATCGTTATAACAAATTTAAATCGCCCGAAAGCTTGCTACAGGAGTAAAGCTCAAGCTCACTGTTGATTACTCATTTCAAGTTCAGCTCCCTCGGATGCGTACTATATGAAGTCAAGCTAAAGAGCTCAAAAGTTGAATCTCATATTTATACCTAAGTCGCGTCAAAAGTGGAATGCAGTCAGCGACCCATAGCTGACTGCTTGCGTCATGGTCAGCGAACCAGAGCTGACCAAGACACTACTCCACCTTCAAATGGTGATCCTGTAAACAGGTTGCATCACTGCAGTCTGGCTGAGAGAGTAGGGATCAAAGAGAGAAGGCAAACCCGGTCCCAAAAAATGCCGTGCTGAAGTCGGATGTGTCGGCCGAAAGACGCAGATATCGTAGCTACAGCGTAAACAGACACAACGCAACCAACGTCCTTTTCAGGACGAACGATGAAGAAGGAAGAAGAAGAAAATATTTATACCAAGTGCAACACCCTCTTAAGTGCATTCTATGAAGCGGACTTTAAAGTATATTTTATGAATCACGATTACATACGCAGGATAATGAGTCTACATATCACTAACAGTTCGTGAAGATATCCAGTCTGGAGAGTACCTTCCGGAGATTAGACAACAGACCTTTTCAAACGACAACTATTAACTGTTGATCAGTGCTACAGAGATATACTCAAACTTTACACAAGCTCATTCTTAATTAACTACTACTTTATTAACTACAATATTAATATCTCATCTGTGTGTTTTGTGTGAATCGTCTTTTACCATCATCACGTTCTAACCAGTATTAACACTAGATGTGTAGATATTTAGTTAATAAACCCAATAATCGTTTGATCATTATCTAGTTTGTTAGTGTATCACTCGTACTGTCGGTGTTCGATATTTACATATACGGAAATGTCTACACTCAGATGAGGTTGGAGGCTTTTTCTGTTACGGAATCTAAGGGCAGAAACTAAGGTCGTGGGGAAACATAGCTCTTTCCATAATTACTAGAAAACACTGTCCAGTGGAAAGCATTCGCATTCCCTTCTTCTTGTCACTATCTCGAATAGGTCTTTATTCTGTCTTAACGAGGCAATTTCTAGAGACCTTCTACCTAATATCTCATAGGCTATTCCTGGCAAAAACTACTGTCGTAGTTGCTCCAATACTACCACACGACAATTGGTGGCTCGTCCGGGTTTAGTGAACTCGGATTTAGAAGAGAGATAAATCCCATTTTCTTCCCTGCCATACAGTTGCCACAATTGCAACATGTGTTGGAATTTTGAGAGATTACCTCTAAAACTTTTAGTATATTTTGTCTACTTCGTAGTGGGAATAACTAATATCTCAAAAGCTCGAGTGATACTTTAATAAAAAAACTAAGTATCAAACTGATAGCGTAAACAAGTTAGAGAACAGAGAACACGGTAGGAAATTGGGAACAATTGTTTTTCCTTTTTTTCCCGTAACTGCTGGATACAATTTTTGTTCTTCGTAAATACTTGGTTAATTTTTCTTATCTAGACAGGACTAGATAATCGGTTATCGAAATTGTTCATAATGCACTCAGTGAATGAATTATTTTAATGCCTATTTGAGCTTGTTTACTATTTTAAACCTAGCTGATTTTAAAGAGATGATAACTTGTGGGAGTTAAATAATTTTTTTTCCGAGGTCACAGCCAATTTTGTCCTTTACAAACCCGTACAGCATATCATGGCAGACGCCGCAAAAATTAGAGCTAGTTTAATGGAGGCAGTGCGTGAATTCGGGTAAAGCGGGAAAGAGCTGATGAAATTTGTAAGCGAGGAGACTGATAAACTTCATCCAAGAGAGAAGGATATACAAAAACTTGCACTGGAGGAAGCCAAGGCAGAAGCAGCGGAGCGGAAAGAGAAAGCCGCAGCAGAAGCAGCGCAACGGAAAGCCGCAGCAGAAGCACCGGAGCAGAAAACCGCAGCCGAAGCCGCAGAGCGGAAAGCCGCAGCATAAGCATCGGAGCGAGAGAGAGACAGGGAGCATGCACTTAAAATGAAGCAACTGATAATCCAAGGACAGACCTATCAGATGGAACTTGAAACTTTCCCAGGGCCTAAGAGTAGCAGCTTACGAGGTTTTTAAAAAACTTCCGGCCGGAGAGCAAGATGACTATCAGACACTGAAAAAATCTCTCTTGGTAAGATACGAACTTCATTCAGAAGCTTCCGAAATTTTTTTTTCAGATTCTAAGAATGAGGCCGGAGAGACCTTCTCAAGTTCACAGCCCGTATTGAAGATTACCTAGTGAAGTTGGGTACACTGAGAAACTTCACCTAGGACTATGGCTGGTTGAAAGAGCTGATTGTGATAGAGAAACTAAGGGAGTATATGTCGGTGGAAATGCGTAGATTTCTCACTGAAAACGGCGCTGACAGGTTAGAAATTATTCTTACTCTGGCAGAGCGATTCCAAATTGCTCTAATGGAATCTCAAGGAGCCAGGAAGAAGTTTCTGGATCAGGCGCCAGAACGACCAGCTCACTCACAACCAGACTAACAAGCATTATTAGAAAGAGGTCACGCGATGGAATTTTTAAATGTAATATTTTAAAACACGCGGGGGTATTATGATTTAAACACCCCTATTAATTTAGTGCAAAAGAGATTGGATTGGTGTAAAGTGAGAGCCGGAATACACAAGGGTTCTCATTGACAAATTCGTCGGAATTACCATCTGGAATTTTGAACTGAGAATTGGAAATATAATTTAGCAAAATCGGAGTCACCGATTAGACTGCATCGCCCTGTCATGCTAGCAATTCACCAGAGCCAAAAAGAGATGGAGCGGACAAAGAATTCCACAATTATAAGTGAGAGTTCAGAAAAAAGTAAACCCGAATTTATAAATACAAAGACAGGAAACTTAGAGCACCAGGATCGAAGAATGTGGGCAACTTAAAAACGTAAAAAAGTAGACCCGTATTTATAAATATCCAGACTGGAGACCTAAGGAATCAGATCACCAGTCATAAGAGGAATACAACATTTCCAGACCAAGTGACTCGAAAGCATCTAACCTAAGTTGCTTGTGTCCATTCTAAACTGTGCCAGGAAATTGTATTCCCAAAAGTTGCTTTTGGTTAGTGAAACGAAGCTATCAGACGCTTCGTAGAACGAAGCTATTAGACTGTTCGTAGAACAAAGCTATCAGACTGTGAAGTGTCATCACTACTGAAGAACTGTCGAAAGCACTGATGCAGTAGTCATCGATGCTAAGTAAGTTAACAATTGCCCTACCAATACAGCATTGTTCTTGACATCGCAAATATCTTATGAATACTCCCTTGGGATAGAAGCGACATTACTCTTCTATCTACAACACTGCCAAGAGTAATCTTGTGCGAAGGTAGACAACTTTGACGACCTATTTTAGATACTTTTGAGTTCTGGTCACTGTTGGACCACTACTGCAGAACTAAGGGGAGACAATCCGTCACAGGCTACCACGACACATATGGGAAACCAAAAGCCAGGGATGAAGATCTCCAGGACGACCAAGAATTCGCAAGGAGAACAACATTAGACAATCTCTGATTGACCGAGGACTGGACTGACACAAGGCCAAAAGATATACATCCTACTGGATAACATGGCGCTCCCTTTGGCTAACATCTACACACCAAGGTAGAAGAGGTTTGTTTGTTTTGTTTTAAGGACTATCTACATTGCACACGGAAAACTCCATCAGTTGTCTGATCTCCTCCTTTAGCTCACAAGGAGAATCTCGGCACAGTGCACGAAATCGAAAGCATCGGCGAGCATCCCAATGTGTGTATACAGGAATCACTCATTCTATAAATATTTTTGTATCGGGTAGGTGTTGCGTGATAAATTCTCGCAACATCGTTTTGTTTCAATGTCTGTTTTATAACGCAAGGGCAACAACTGCTTGAAATTTATAGTCACTTTTCTCGGTAAGCATTTGTCTTCTCGCGTTGGTATCGAATGCAGTTAACTTTTGAGCTGTGGTCATTTTTGCGCTGGACTGCGCATGACTTGTCTTGTTCTTTGTCGATCGGTTTCCGCCCACCACTAGTGGGAGTGAGCGATTTGGAATGGCGAAAGAGATGCCTCGTTGAAGAGGGGATCTCCGCTTTCTTTTGTTCTGTCAGGGATGTGTAGTCCTCTTATGGATATTTCGTTTAGTCGAGATAATACCTCTAGTGTTTCCCCACATGTCGGGAGGCGTGATATTTCTGTGTATTTCATGAAAGCAAGGTAAATTGACTTTTTCATTAACTCTATCGATTTTGGGTCGTGAGCGATTTCGATTCATAGCCTGTCTCCGAAAGTCGTCGTCACGAGATGTTCTTTTCCAGCTCACATGTCGCTGCATTGTACTGCATCGGTTGATGCATGTACCAAGGACCATTACTTGCTACTTTGTTAAATGAACTAGGTTTAGAAAACCTTTATTATCTAGAGGATATTTTCGAGGACATTATTTATACTTCGGCAGACGTGTCTGTCTTGCTGAAGTCAGACTAAGGAGAGTGAACTGATCTCATACATCTGGTTATCTCCTGGCTGTTATAGAAAAGGATGGAGTTTTTCATCTGACTACATTTACAGCACTATGAAATATAACATGCATCTGACTCATCATTGTAATGCTGTCTACCGTCTATTGCTGTATTGAATGTTGCTGTGATAATGACTGTTTGATGTGCCTACACATTTGCGTAACCATTTTGTCACTGTGGCGTCCACAATAAATAATGAAGAAAAACGTCAACGGCTGTTTCAAGACTCATTGACTTTATACGTCGTGAGTTTACTGACGTCCTATGTGGATTGCCCTGTTATTGTTGTATGAACATTGTTTTGACTGAACACATCTACACACTACACAAAACCAGACATGCGGGTGCCATCCATCATCATATGGCATCACGCATCATTTGGTGGCCATAAGCTGGTTTGATTCTGGTACTAGCAAACACGGGGTCCCTTACCCACTTCATTTTCAACAAGAATTCATCAGCATCCTTCAAGAAATTAACATTCTTCAATACAGTCAACATCTTCAAAATTTTCAAAGTACTCGGCGTTGCCCGGTAAAAGTCAAAATTTCAATTTTTTGACGGAAACAAGAATTTGACAGTACCCGGCGTTGTTACATGTTGCCGGATAACTCGGACTGCTGTTATCTTTTACGCAAGTCAAGCAAGTTGCTGGAGCTTCGCTCTTTAGGACGTTGATTGACATCCGTTTTTCTGCTGTTCTACGATTGGAAGCCTATAAGTTAAGTGGCCTGTTTGTATGTAAACTGTGCCCTTATACTTCTGCTGAGTCTTCTGTGTATCATCTCATTCTATATGTTATATGTTTATATGTTATTTGTATATTTATATGTTTATATTTCAGCGGGTTCTCGGTTGGGTGGTGTCTCCGTTAGATTATGCCACGTCATAGAGGTCGTCTATTGTGAGCGTTTTCTGTAGGGTTTGCAAATTTCCGATACTGGAATTTGCTAAGCGACTTCTGTTGCTATTTATGTTAGCTGTGATGACATGTTTTAATATTGTTTTCGTTATTATTTCGCATTCTTTAGTTTTGTTTTGATTTGTTTGTATTTGTTAGCCTACTCTTGTCTATAATTTAGTTTCATACAACATTTTTGTTTATACACTGTGGTGTCATGTATTTTGTTTAATTCTATCGCAGATATCGTCACATTTTTTGTGATATTTCATTAATTTCTGCTTTATTTTTAGTTGATTTCTGCGAAAGTTTTTGTATTGTTGCTGATCTTTGTTATTGTTTACATTGTTATTGTTTACATTGTTTGTATTGTTTACATTTTCAATGTTTACATTCTGCATGTGTTTACATAGTCATTGTTTACAGTTATAGTAATTAGTTAATGGGCTATGCTAATGCACTGTTACTACTACACTGATGATAAATGAATGATGAATAGTGTCGTGCACTATTGAATGAGAAGTGCACTTATGATCAAGAATTGAGTGCTGATATTTCATATACAAGTTCTTTGATTGGAGACTTGTTTCCCACAGAGACTGGGATAATATAATGTGATGTGAATATACAAGTGCTTAATTAAGACTTGTTACACTTAGGTTTGAAATAAATTAGTTAATTATTTCAGGTTTTGGACTCATATGTTAGACAACATGTCTACATTTGAGCACTTTATTGAGCAGGGTAAATTGCTTGGCAAGACTGGTGATAAGTTAGAAGAATTTGCAACTGCTCGATATGATAAAGCAATGGAAGCTGAACAAAAGAAACTGCATATGGAAGCTGAACAAAAGAAACTGCAGATGCAGGTGGATGAAAAGAGATTCCAAATGGAAATGGAAAAACAAAAAAGGGAATCAGAAGCTGAGGAAAGAAAACTCCAGCTACAGCTAGAAGCTGAGAATAAAAGACTTGAAAAAGAGGCTGAGAATAAAAGACTTGAAAAAGAGGCTGAGAATAAAAGACTTGAAAAAGAGGCTGAAAATAAAAGACTTGAGAAAGAAGCTGAAAATGAAAGACTTCAAATGCAGGCTGAGGAAAGAAGATTACAGAGAGAGTCTGATGAGAGGAAAGCAAAAATGGAACATGAAGAAAAACTCTTAGCTTTAGAGTTGGAGAAATTGAAATTGACGAGCATGAGTAATGGTAATGATTCAAACAAGGGTTCATCTTCTGGGAAGGCTAATAATGATACTTTTAAGATTCACCCACACATAACCATGGGTAACTCTAAGGTGAAAGAAGGTTTACCAGTTGCTTCGGCAGCTCCGTATGGTCAAAACTTTGCTCGTAGATTCCAACAAAATTTTGATAGAAAGAGTAGCGGTAATTTCTGTCAAAATCATGGAAACCAATTTCATAGTGATTCTTCTTCGAAGAATTGGAGACAACCTGATAGTGGTCGTTACTATCACCCTAATAATTATAGGCATTTCAAAAGAGGATATGGTAATAGAGGTTATTCCTGCCGAAGACCTCAGAACCAAACAAATAGATGTTCGCATCAATGTGAACATGATAGTAATCGTGGAAACTGGAATTCGAACCAGGATAACAATTACAATAGAGACAATAATAACTGCAGAGATAATAATAACTCTGATAACTTCAGAGGTAATAATAGTCGGGGTAGATCACAACACAAAAAAAAGAGATATCAGCAGGCTAATGCTGTACAACAGGAAACTGAGGGAGCCTGTAATCATGTTGTTGATAGTAAAAACTTTGACGCTGTCACTGGTTCTGCTTTTGACTTTGAGAGAGCAAACAAATGCCCCCAATGCAGTACTTTATTCGAACCGGGTACCATAACTACTTTGAGTTGTTGTCACCCACTTCCCGCTCTTCCTGCTGCTGTTGCGCATGACGGGAGGGGTTCTTTAATTCTACATAAGGGTCTTGTTAATGATACTCCGGTCTCACTACTTTTCGATTCCGGATGCACAACTATTGGTGTTAGACAATCGCTTGTAGATCCATCTTGTGCTACAGGAAGGGTTATTAAATGTGTCACATTTGGCGGCACTCTAGAAAAATATCCTACTGCTGTAATTCGCATTGCCACTCCTTTCTTTACTGGAGATGTGCATGCTTGTCTCTTACCTAATCCTATTGCGGACCTTATTATTGGTCGTATTCACGGAGTTAGGGAGTGTACCCCGCAGCAGATTGCTGCTTGGGAAGATAATAATATGCAAGCTACAAATGCAGTAGTTACAAGAGCACAAGCTCTACAAACACCCGAAACTTCATTGAATAGTGATAATGGAGATGATAGCCAAGATAGTCACTTAGTAATCACTCGTGACTCTTTCATAAAATTGCAAGAAGAAGATCCTTCTTTAAAAAAATTCTTCGTTCTTGCGAAGAAAGGTGATCCGAATCAGGATACAAATAGAAAATCTTGGATTGCAATGAGAAACGGCGTACTTGTACGTATGGTACAAGATTCGACTACGTCGGCACATTCGCAAATTCTTGTTCCCAAGAGCATGAGAGTCCAAATATTACAACATGCTCATGACTCGCAATGTGCTGGACATATGGGTTTTGCCCGTACGAAGTCGAGAGTCCTTGAGGCTTTCTTTTGGCCTTTTGTCAATAAGGACATTCGTATTTACTGCCGATCATGCAAGGTATGTCAGGAGGTCAAATCTAGAGGACCACGACATGCTGCGCCTATCCAGGCTGCTGACATTCCTATTCGGCCGTTTCAGAAAATGGCCATAGATATTATTGGCCCTTTTAAGGTCAAGTCGGCCAGAGGACATCAGTTTATCCTTACATGTGTCGATAGGTGCACACGTTGGCCAGAGGCTATTCCTCTTAAGAGCATATCTACTACAGATATCGCAGATGCTCTTTGGTTGATATTTTCTCGCTTGGGGTTCCCCAGAGAAATATTGTCAGACCATGGCACTCAACTCATATCTGACACTATGTCACAGGTAATGTCTACCTTACATATTGAACGATCTCTCAGTAGTATCTACCATCCTATGTCTAATGGGTCAGTTGAGCGTCTGAATAGAACGCTCAAGACTTTGCTTGGTAAGATAACTGAAGATCATCCTCAAGATTGGGACAGGGTTTTACCCGCGGCTCTCTTTGCCTATAGAGAAGTCCCTAATGAACACACAGGATTTTCTCCCTTCGAACTTGTCTTTGGCGCGCGTCCACGCGGCCCTATGTCTTTATTACACGATCTCATCACTGCCGATGATATTAGCGATGAAACTCAATCCTCATATGAGTATGTCATTGCTCTTAGACAAAAGATCATTGAGGCATGTAAGCTAGCAACTGCTTCATCAGAAATTGCTAAAGAGAAGGCAAGGCAGTTTGCTAACAAGAATAGATGTCTACGACAACTTTGTCCAGGTGACAAAGCATTCGTCCTACTCCCCAGTAGGGAAAATAGACTTCTTATTGCATGGAAAGGTCCGTATGCAATAGTCTCTCGGATTTCCGATGTTGACTATGTGGTCGATATTGATGGAAAGCATAAAACTTTCCACATAAACATGCATTCGGAATTTCACGAACGTCCGGACTATTTGCTGCCTATTTTCCAGGCAACGGATGATGCTCCTGCACCTCACGGTCATTATTCATCCCTGTCTGTCATTCAGGATGAGGAAGCTACCTTCTCTGATGTCAACCTTCCCCTTCCAGTGGTTCCATTACATTCCACGGAATCTTGGAAAAACGTTTCTGTTTCTCCTCATCTTTCTGGTGACGAACATCGACAAGTCTCGTCGATGTTACAAACATTTCAGGATGTTCTCACTGACATTCCTGGACACACAGATGTCATAGAACATGACATAATTCTTACCGACAATAATCCAATTAGGGTTAGGCCGTATCCTATTCCTATACACTTTCAGTCGCAAGTGGAAAAGGAATTGGATGAAATGATTCAATTAAATATAATTGAACCATCGACTTCACCATATTCTTCTTCCATGGTTATTGTCCGGAAGAAGGATAAGAACATACGAATTTGTGTTGATTATCGCAAATTGAATCAGGTCACAAAGTTCGATGCTGAACCGATGCCTTTGTTAGAAGATCTACTGATTAGATTCTTCACTAAACTTGACTTGTCTAAAGGTTATTGGCAAGTGCCTTTAGCAGAGCATGCCAAACCTCTTACTGCTTTTTCTACACCTAGGGGTCTAGTTCAATGGAATGTTATGCCTTTTGGTCTCATGAACGCCCCTGCCACTTTCGTTCGCATGATGCGTCGAATTCTGTCACATCGTTCGGATGTCATCGCATACTTAGATGACATCTGTCTCATTCAGTGATACCTGGGAAGATCACTATTTAGGGTTATATGACCCTGTCTGTCCACTCGACCGTGTGAATAATTTTGACAGCGAGAACACCTACTTCAAAGCTTTTGTTGGAATTTATATAGGTGAAAATCTCTTATTTCCCTCCTGTGGTCATCGTTGTTGGACCTGGTCTCTTGCACTAGACAGACCTTCCCCCACGAATACTCACATAACATACTGAACATCGCATGGTCCTTTAAAACGAAGAAAACAAGTCGGAGTCGCTCTATCTATTTCCTATACACATTTTGATGGGAGAGTTATTCCAAAATTTTATACTTCGATCAAGCTAACTCTACTCAACAATGTTTGAAGAAAGGTTCGCCTACATCTGTCCGTTGGCTGAAGATATGCCAATCTTCCACGTAGACCAAGGATCAAGCCTATATTTTCTTCTCCGTCCCTCATGCTTTAAGATTACCTGTACGCTTGACTCAAAGGAACTTTTGTTCTTCGGAGTGAAGGCGTCGCACCCACTGGGATTGGAGCAGCACTGATGCAAGAATATGCAAATCCGCGAAGATCCGGTTATGTAACATTTCTAGAAAACGATATGCGCAGAGATGAACAACTTACGGTTTTAGACCGTGGAGTTGGTTAGCGAGGGTTTGGGTCAATCTGCTACCACCCCCTTGTCTAAAGAATTCCTCTGGCGCACATGATTCATCTAGAGACGGATCAGAGAGCGGCTTACAGCTATTCAGACAAGATTTTGAAAGGTTCGAGAAGCCACTCGATATGCTATAGCCTCACCTTTTCACTTCACGGTACGAGCCTTTCCGTGGTGCGTCATACCACTGTGAATGGCGGACTTTTGTCCCGTAGAGCACACATGAAACTCTTAACTAAGACTTCTGTCCTATATTCCCTATATAAGTTCAGAGTCTCTCACCACCATATTACTACTATAGACTAAAGAGCATCGTACCACTTGTATATGTACACAATATCGTTGGGGTAGGCGTGTTTTGTCGAAAACCAACACGCTCACATCACCCTCCCCTGCACATCCCGCTACACCGCCTCCCCAAAGCCGCGTACGCGCCTTCTCACCTCGTCACAGCACAACTCACAACCCCCCCCAATAACCCCTAACGCCCCCGGACCCTCACACCGATTTTCTGCTCCTAGAGCCATTCATCCCAAAATTGACACGTTCATACCAACCCCATAGGCGTTACCCCCACACACCAAACAACCTCACAAACACCACACAACCCTCGACCACCCCCCCCACAACAAAACACCCACACTCATCTCCCCCCCCCCCCCCCCCCCCCACCCACCCCACCACCCCACACAAGTGTTAAAATAATGCCCGTACACCCTCCCCCCACCTCCACCCCCCCCCCACCATAAGCACTACATACGGTTCCCCCCCCCCAATGTCATTGATTAGCCCCGACGTACCTTACTAGTATCGATCACGCATGAACGAGTTTGCTAGATTTTGTACTTTTACCCTCGTATTAACAAGAGCAGTATGTCCTGGAATCGTCGATAGTAGTTTGAACTATTACTTACTGTAGCTTATCAGTCATTACAGGTCCAAAGAATGTACATTAAATTATAACATTACCTCGAGATTTGTACATCCCTTTTTCAATACCCCACATCTCTACTGACTAATCATTAAAACCAATCTAGTCAACACGTACCCAAAACAGCCAGCCTCACATAACACATAGAGTAACCGCAACCCACTGCTCACACATTTTTTCAGATGAGAATTATCC